>CP092865.1:101645586-101932783 GCA_030710605.1 Cordylochernes scorpioides | reverse complement strand
CAAAGTTATCTACAGCAGAGTTCCCAACATCTTCCATCTGCCAAAAGGAGGAGACAACCCCAGACTCTCATACATGGGAGTCTTGTACCACAAATAAACAAGATACATGTAAAGTCTCCATGACATTGTGTAATGACACAATAATAAGGCACACTTTGGATTAACTCCGCCTTTGTTGGTCCCAAGCCCGGATGAAAAAGGAGGAGGGGGAGCAGTAACAAGCTCACTAAAAAACCTGAGTTCAGCTGGCCCGGCTGATAGTACCCTGTTAGGGCTCCTAATCCAGGGATACAGGATGAGCAGCATTTGTACTCCATGTTAGGAGCAGCTGCACATGGTGTCTTTTCCTCATGTCAGAGGCGGCCATTTATTTTGGAGCTAAGTCGGCCTGCCACTGAGTAGTGCTCCCAGTCTTAATGACAAAGGCAGATACATTCTACTTCACCCAGTCATGATGGTTGTCAAACTTGATACCCTAATATGATTGAGTGGAGATAAGAAAGAAGAAGAAGAAGAGACAATTTGGATTATAAATTTTAAACACAAGGTAATAAGACCACATCCAAATAAATAAATAAATAGTGTGTGACGTTTTGGTCGCTGTTACCGAAACATCACACACTATTTATTTATTTGGATGTGGTCTTATTACCTTGTGTTTACAGGGGATAATAAAAAAAAGTTATCTACAGGACAAATAAGTTACAGGAACATTACAAAGTAACACAAGACACCAAATCTGAATCAATAAATAGTGTGTGACCTTTCAGTAACAGTGTTGTTGCCATCATCAGACAAAAGTACTGTGGATGAGTATATATTTTGTTATTCAGTACTTTTGTCTGAAGATGGTAACAATACTGTTACCGAACATTACACACTGTTTATTTACTAGATTTGGTGTCTTGTTACCTTATGTTGTGTATTTAGGGTTACCTCATCGTTGTTAACAAATGTTTGTAACTCACATTATTGCTTTTATGTATGTATTTATTTAGACAACATTAATAGTATTTAATATATAGTATTTTTATTATAGTATTATATTTAATATAGTTGTTAATAGTAACAAATTTAATCATAAAGTCTAACTAACGACGCGACCATTGTTTACCGAAGCTAGAAGCCTTTGCCGGTCCCAAGCCCGGAAGAAAAAGGAGGAGGGGGAGCAGTAACAAGCTTACTAAAAAACCTGGGTTCAGCTGGCCCGGCTGATAGTACCCTGTAAGGGCTCCTAATCCAGGGATACAGGATGAACAGTGTTTGTACTCCATGTTAGGAGTGGCTGCACCTGGCGTCTGTTCCTCATGTCAGAGGCGGCCATTTCTTTTGGAGCTAAGTCGGCCTGCCACTGAGTAGTGCTCCCAGGCCTAATGACAAAGGCAGACGCATTATACTTCACCCAGTCATGATGGTTGTCAAACAGACACCATCAAGGGTCACAACTTGATACCCTAATATGATTGGATGGAGATAAGAAAGAAGAGAAACAGAAGATTATGATAAAAAGAATAATTATTTTGACCGGTCATTATTTAAATTATATATAATATTGACCAGTCATATGAAATATATATCAGTTTCTCAACTATAATCCAAATTGTACCTGATCAGTAGAGGACCATCATTCAGGTTTCCATAAATTTGTACAAAGTTCCCTGTTTTAAACACACAGTAGTCAACTACCTCCCTATAAAGGACAACACCTAGTTGTAGAGCCAAAGTGACCTCTAGGGAGGGATGTCCTCTTTTCCTGGAGAGCAGCTAATTGGACAAAATGATCATTTTGGTGATGACAACTGATTTTTCATATATATAGAAGTGTCATCTAGTGGGAGTGTCCGCTCAAGAAGGTTCTACTGTATTTGTAAAAAAACAAAAACAACAATGATGAAGAGAGATAAAAAGTTTGTAAAGGAATATTTGAACATCTTGAAACTTATCTTTCAGAATATCAATGTCCAGCTGGGTCAGGGGTTGACACAGACTGGCCATTGGCAGCAAGGAACTACATGTCCCACACAAGGTAATTTCCTCTTTGTTTAGGTTTCTCTGTGTGCCTGAGCAACAGGGACACATGGAATTTGTGCAATTTTTACACAAGGGGATAAGAAACAACAACAACACTGTCTATAAACAGCTGGAGGAGCATGGACTCATGGAATTGGTGTAATATTTACACAAGGGGATAAGAAACAACAACAACACTGTCTATAAACAGCTGGAGGAGCATGGACTCATGGAATTGGTGTAATCTTTACACAAGGGGATAAGAAACAACAACAACACTGTCTATAAACAGCTGGAGGAACATGGACTCATGGAATTGGTGTAATCTTTACACAAGGGGATAAGAAACAACAACACTGTCTATAAACAGCTGGAGGAACATGGACTCATGGAATTGGTGTAATATTTACACAAGGGGATAAGAAACAACAACAACACTGTCTATAAACAGCTGGAGGAGCATGGACTCATGGAATTTGTGTAATATTTACACAAGGGGATAAGAAACAACAACAACACTGTCTATAAACAGCTGGAGGAACATGGACTCATGGAATTGGTGTAATATTTACACAAGGGGATAAGAAACAACAACAACACTGTCTATAAACAGCTGGAGGAGCATGGACTCATGGAATTTGTGTAATATTTACACAAGGGGATAAGAAACAACAACAACACTGTCTATAAACAGCTGGAGGAACATGGACTCATGGAATTGGTGTAATATTTACACAAGGGGATAAGAAACAACAACAACACTGTCTATAAACAGCTGGAGGAGCATGGACTCATGGAATTTGTGTAATATTTACACAAGGGGATAAGAAACAACAACAACACTGTCTATAAACAGCTGGAGGAACATGGACTCATGGAATTGGTGTAATCTTTACACAAGGGGATAAGAAACAACAACAACACTGTCTATAAACAGCTGGAGGAACATGGACTCATGGAATTGGTGTAATCTTTACACAAGGGGATAAGAAACAACAACAACACTCTCTATAAACATCTGGAGGAGCATGGACTCATGGAATTGGTGTAATCTTTACACAAGGGGATAAGAAACAACAACAACACTGTCTATAAACATCTGGAGGAGCATGGACTCATGTCATTTTTTACACAAGGGGATAAGAAACAACAACAACACAAGGGGATGAGAAACAACAACAACAACAACACAAGGAGATAAGAAACAACAACAACAACAACACAAGGAGATAAGAAACAACAACACAAGGAGATAAGAAACAACAACACAAGGAGATAAGAAACAACAACACAAGGAGATAAGAAACAACAACACAAGGAGATAAGAAACAACAACACAAGGAGATAAGAAACAACAACACAAGGAGATAAGAAACAACAACACAAGGAGATAAGAAACAACAACACAAGGAGATAAGAAACAACAACACAAGGAGATAAGAAACAACAACACAAGGAGATAAGAAACAACAACACAAGGAGATAAGAAACAACAACACAAGGAGATAAGAAACAACAACACAAGGAGATAAGAAACAACAACACAAGGAGATAAGAAACAACAACACAAGGAGATAAGAAACAACAACAGAGGGAAGTAGCTCACTTGATGTCCATGACCACAGCCGCCAGGTCCGCCAGCACCAGTCCCAGCAGGAAGTGCTGTTGCCGGAACTCCGGGCAGAGTTCAGTCAGGGTGGCGAGGGAGGGCCGCTCTGTGGAGGAGTGGGAGCCCAGGGAGGGACAGGGAGACGCCGCGGCTGAGCGCAGCAGCACAGGTGGCGTGGGCAGGTTGAGGGTGACAAAGTGCTCGTGGCTGCACAGTATCCGCAGCAGGTCCAGCTTGAAGGCAGCCAACTGGTGTCCGGCCTCGGGCAGTGCGGCCTCGCGAGCCCCCGCCGCCATCTGCTTGCAGTAGGAGCGCACCAAGGACAGCACCAGGCCACGGTCCGCCACACTCAGCAGGTCAAACAGGAAGAAGGCCAGGCTGGTGTTGAGCCTCGCAATGTTGCGGACATCCTTCACCTCCTTATTGTGGCGGCTGAGGATCTCTGAGGTGATGGAAGTCACCTGGTGCAACAACATTACAACTACTTTACAAAAATTGCACAACAACAGTACAACTACTTTACAACAATATCTATGTTACAACAATTTTACAACCGACAGTCAGTCACATGTGTTAGACACCAACACTCCGCGTTATTCATGTGGAGGGTTTGTTCCACCACAACTTACTAATCCTCGGCTGTCTATCTGCCACCTCCATGTGGCGCCCTCTGGAGGCCAACCAACAACAGCAGCTCTTTTCACCACTGGCAGCCATACAAGAACTATGCCTTTCCAGGATGGAGTCAGAACACCATCTACAGAACTAAAGACCAGACCACCTACAATAGAATGTATGGGAGCCTCAAGACAGGACCTGTATTCCAACCAATGATTGTAAATTTGATCCATGAATTCAGTCTCCATCACCTTGTAGAACTATACAATGGGATCATAAACCTTTGCTGTGTTCCTCATCAGTCCGGACTGATTTCTTCATCAATTCCTTTTAATTGGCCAAAGTCATGTTTTAGTGATAAAGTGGATGGACCAGGTTATAGCTAGGCCATTGTGATGTTTCCTATTTAGAAATTAGTGATAGATAAGGCACAATTTGGTTTATAGATTATAACACAAGGTAATAAGACCAAATCCAAATAAATAAATAGTGTGTGACGTTTCGGTAACAGCTTTGTTACCATCTTCAGACAAAAGTACTGAATTCAGTCTGAAGATGGTAACAAAGCTGTTACCGAAACGTCACACACTATTTATTTATTTGGATTTGGTCTTATTACCTTGTGAAATTAGTGATAATAATAATTAAAAAAAAATCGGATTTAAATTAAATTTCAAAACAACAAATTTAACCTCAACATGTAAGCATGGTCATATCTTATACAAAAGTACATAACAGAAACAAACACAATGTGGCCGACTACCTAACTATAAAGAAAAATATAAATATTTTGTAAAAATAAATAAAAACCATTTTACAGGTGGAAATGTCTAAGATTGTGGTGGAGAACCCTACATTGGCACAGCAGGCAGTGAGAAACTCTCCACGTGAAATATTCCCTTACTCTATGTACTAAACTCCGCCTTTACTGGTCCCAAGCCCGGATGACAAAGAAGAAGGGAAGCAGTAATAAGCTTGCTACAAAACCTGGCCCAGCTGATAGTACCCTGTAAGGGCTCCAGGGATGCAGAATGTACTCCATGTTAGAAGTGGCTGTACATGGCATCTGTTCCTCATGTCAGAGACGGCCATTTCATATTGGAGCTAAGTGCTACTGAGTCCCAGTCTTAATGACAGACATTCTACTTCAACCAGTCATGATGGCTGTCAAATCTCCCCGCTATGCTGCATCAGCTGTCATGCAGAACAATCAGGACAGGAGTTTAGGCAAAAGGTTTCATTCTTCCCTACAGTCTCCCAATGCCAGATTGAATGTTGTACAATGCAACATCAATGGCATATCCACTACTAAGAGCAAGATCAAGCTGGACAAGATATTATCACTGGAAGATTCCAAAGGTGCTAATATCATTTGTCTACAAGAAACCAAGCCTAAACACAACCACATATTTTAAATTTAAAGGACTTTCCAGAATGGTTGCAGGGTTTTCCCACTATGTACCAAGTGCAATTCTCAGCCTGCAACCCCAAGACATATTATTGACTGTATTGACTCATCCATTGATGAGTACTACTCTTCCCTGGCAGACACCATCAACAAGCTTTACAAGCTTGATACCTTAGTGTGATTGAGTGGAGATAAGAAAGAAGAAGGTAAATGGATTCAAAAATAAGACAGAACCTGACAATGTGGAAGAGACCCACCAGGTTGGTGATGTCGTCCACAAACTGGCACGGGAAGCGCTCCCTGCGCGGCAGGTCCAGTTGCCCCGTCACAGCGAGGTGTTCCACCATGCTGCGGATCATCACCTCGAAGAAGAACCAGGCGTGGGTAAGGGCAAGTTCCTTGGCTCTGCCACTGGAGACCACCCACTGGAGGGCCAGCTCTTCATGGACCACGCGGCGTGACGTGGTGGACTTCAGGGGCTGGCCCAGTTCAGGTTGGCGCAGGCTGGCTGTACGGTCCAGTCCGCGGCTCAGCTCTCCTGGGTGGCTGGGGATGTCCGGGTTGCTGGAGCTACGGTAGGACCTCTGCCATCCACAATTTACTTGAATCCCATCCTTCAGTGCAGCATCCCATCCTTCAGTATAGCATCCCATCCTTCAGTGTAGCATCCCATCCTTCAGTGTAGCATCCCATCCTTCAGTGTAGCATCCCATCCTTCAGTGTAGCATCCCATCCTTCAGTGTAGCATCCCATCCTTCAGTGTAGCATCCCATCCTTCAGTGTAGCATCCCATCCTTCAGTGTAACATCCCATCCTTCAGTGTAGCATCCCATCCTTCACTGTAGTGTATATAGGCTGATTTATTGGATTAGTACTGTTATCAAGTGTGTAAACAAGATAGTGGAAGAAAGAAAATTGATTTCTAAGAACCTTTTTTTCCACTTCTCTAATTTTAAGAATAATATTTTAAGGTTGTTATAAATCAATTTTCTTCTTCTCTGCTATCTTGTTTACACATTTGATAACTGTACAAACTATTGAAAAATATGATTTGATATTTTTTCTTATTTATTACTTTTGTCTGATGATGGTAACAATGCTGTTACTAAACATCACATACTATTTATTTGGGGTTTGGATTTGGTCTTATTACAAACAAAAGGTAATAAGACCGAATCTAATTGTGTTTATAATCTTTAATCCATATTGTGTGCCTTATCAAACTTATTTTCTTTTATTAAAGACCTAATCCAAATAATTTATTAGTTTGTGATGTTTCGGCAGCAACATTGTCACCATCATCAGACAAATTCATATCTATTTATTCTTTTGTCTGATAATGGTGACAATGTTGTTGCTGAAATGTCACACACTAATTAAATTATTTGGGTCTTATTTTCTTGTATTGTGTTTCTAATAATGTAGTCCAAATGGTGCCTCATCATTGATCCTATTACTTTGTGATCCATAATTCAAATTGAACCTTCCCCAGGATAAAGTTACCAGGTTGTTGTGTGGAGCCCACAAAGACACCTGTCTATCGCTAGTTCCACCCACCTGCAGGGTAGCAGGGAAGGTCCGGGTGGGGAAGGAGCTGAGGTCTGGAGTGACGGACCCCCCGGCCAGACAGAAGTCCGTGGCCGGCTGTGGCAGACAAGCCTGGAACTGGACGTAGGTGGCCAACAAGCTGTTGCGGCCGTAGTGGTCGTTGTGGCTCTCCAGTAGGTTCTGGTCATCCATCTATTGGTGAGGTGGCTACAGGAATGTTGGAACCTTCATCCAGATACTATGGCATAAGGCCTATACAGTCTGCTGCAGTTGTTAACCACTCCTAGGAAAGGGTGTTTAAGGGAACCAAGGCTTCCTATTGCCTAATTCAGGTATAGCACCCACAGAGGGAGGTCAGTGGAAGGCTGGTTAAACCGTTTGGTTTTCGACCACTAAGACCCGGGTTCGATTCCCGCATTGAGCACTTTTTTCTGTTAAAAAAAATGCTCCAATGGCCCCCGATTCTTGCAAAAGTCCAACCCCACCAGCGAGTGCAAGTAACCAAACGGGGCTCTGGCACATTTGTAAGTGCAAAGTTAAACTGCTTTTCACATGTGTAGACATGTGGTGCACTTACAGTAAAAGCAGTCGTTAACTACCCACCATGATTATCATGGCCTGTACCACGTGTACTAGGGATAAGCAAAAAAAAAAAAATAGCACCCACACATCAAGGCACAAGATAAAAAAAAATGGTGGTAGTATTTATCCCAAAACATCATGATAAATATGGTGGGTAGTAGTTGGCAACTGCTTTTACTGTAAGTGCACCACAGGTGAAAAGCAAATCAACTGTTGCATTTAAAAGTGTGCCAGAGAGAGCCCTGTTTGGTTATTTGCACTCGCTGGTGAGGTTGAACTTTTGTTAGAATTAGGGGCCATTGGAGTATTTTTTCTTTATTAGGAAAAAAGTGTATGTGTGGGATTTGATCCTGGGTCATAGCGATTGAAAACCAACGGTTTAGACCACTCATCCACAGACACACCTCCTAGATAAAAAAATATTTTTTAAGAAAAGTCTATTTGTGAAGATGTCAGATTTTTAATCAATGCTGTTTAAGGAGGAGGAAAAATAGTTTTTTTTTAAATTATAAATACAGTGGAACTAAAGGACAACACCTAGTTGCAGAGCCAATGTGTCCTTTAGGGAGAGCTGAAATAGTGACAATGGTAAGTTTGGTAATGAAGACAGTTCTTTGTAGAGAGGTGACATAGAAGTTCTACAGTAGAACCCCTCTATAGCAAACCCCAATGGAACTGAATCTGTGGTTCTTCTTAGCCATGATTGTTTATAGCTGTATTATGGTAAGGTACAATTTGGATTATAAACACAAGGTAATAAGACCAAATCCAAATAAATAAATTTATTTATTTTATTATATGTTAAATATTATAAATAATATTTATTTGGGCTTATTACCTTGTGTTTACTGTATTATAAAATCACAAGCCTTAAAATTGTGCCTTATCTGTATTATAAAAAAAAAATGGGGATTTTTTTTTCAGGTTTGTTGAAAAGAAAAGTTTCCTATATCATAGGTTCATTTCAGTGTGGGGGGGAGTTTTTATAAATATATAATAGTTTTCCCCATAAGAGACCATCTCCCCGAACAACAAAAAAATAAACTTCCCATTTTAAGACAATATAATGAGTCTCCCATGAACAACCATTTCCATGAACATTCAACAACCAACCAAATAATCAATTTTTTGGTATCTCCCGAGAGGCGCTCATCAATGGATGTCAATGATGTGGTTTGGGGTTGACACCCACATTGTGGAGCTTACAGTGAGGGTGTTGACCAGGGAGGCCAGGGTCTCGAAGGCGGCCTGGCTGACATTCAGTGGGGGCTGGTACTGCCCCGGACTCTGGACCAGCAGCTGGAAGAGCTTGTTGAACACCACGGGCAGGAAGTGGACAAGACTCTCCGGCTCCGCCTCACTCAGTCCCAGCACAGACTTCTTCAGCTGGGCCTCCAGCGCTCCGCTCTCCTTCAGCCGCTGGGGCAGCGGACCTTCTTCTATCAGGGAGGAGAGGTGGAGCAGGTGCTCGATGTGGGGGTCCTGCACAGCAGGGGACTATGTTGGCACAGGTAGTTCACAGGGAAGAGTAACAAACATGAATGTAACAGTAGAACTACCTCTCTGACAACACCACAGAGCCAAAGTGTCCTTTAGGGAGAAAAGTATCCTCTTACTATAGAGTTACTAAATATTTAAAATGGTAATTTCGATGATTAACCTGTCGTATTACAGCCTGTTGGAGGATTGTCAGAAAGCTCACCGAGCTTATATATCTTTAATAATGAAACTTGGGGCTGTTGAGATTTAGTATCTTCTTAAAACTGTCCTTTGTAGAGAGGTGTCCTCTCATGGAGGTTGTTCTACTGTATTGGTGATGGAAACAGTCCTTTGTAGAGAGGTGTCCTCTCATGGAGGTTGTTCTACTGTATTGGTGATGGAAACAGTCCTTTGTAGAGAGGTGTCCTCTCATGGAGGTTGTTCTACTGTATTGGTGATGGAAACAGTCCTTTGTAGAGAGGTGTCCTCTTATGGAGGTTGTTCTACTGTATTGGTGATGGAAACAGTCCTTTGTAGAGAGGTGTCCTCTCATGGAGGTTGTTCTACTGTATTGGTGATGGAAACAGTCCTTTGTAGAGAGGTGTCCTCTTATGGAGGTTGTTCTACTGTATTGGTGATGGAAACAGTCCTTTGTAGAGAGGTGTCCTCTCATGGAGGTTGTTCTACTGTATTGGTGATGGAAACAGTCCTTTGTAGAGAGGTGTCCTCTCATGGAGGTTGTTCTACTGTATTGGTGATGGAAACAGTCCTTTGTAGAGAGGTGTCCTCTCATGGAGGTTGTTCTACTGTATTGGTGATGGAAACAGTCCTTTGTAGAGAGGTGTCCTCTCATGGAGGTTGTTCTACTGTATTGGTGATGGAAACAGTCCTTTGTAGAGAGGTGTCCTCTCATGGAGGTTGTTCTACTGTATTGGTGATGGAAACAGTCCTTTGTAGAGAGGTGTCCTCTCATGGAGGTTGTTCTACTGTATTGGTGATGGAAACAGTCCTTTGTAGAGAGGTGTCCTCTCATGGAGGTTGTTCTACTGTATTGGTGATGGAAACAGTCCTTTGTAGAGAGGTGTCCTCTCATGGAGGTTGTTCTACTGTATTGGTGATGGAAACAGTCCTTTGTAGAGAGGTGTCCTCTCATGGAGGTTGTTCTACTGTATTGGTGATGGAAACAGTCCTTTGTAGAGAGGTGTCCTCTCATGGAGGTTGTTCTACTGTATTGGTGATGGAAACAGTCCTTTGTAGAGAGGTGTCCTCTCATGGAGGTTGTTCTACTGTATTGGTGATGGAAACAGTCCTTTGTAGAGAGGTGTCCTCTCATGGAGGTTGTTCTACTGTATTGGTGATGGAAACAGTCCTTTGTAGAGAGGTGTCCTCTCATGGAGGTTGTTCTACTGTATTGGTGATGGAAACAGTCCTTTGTAGAGAGGTGTCCTCTCATGGAGGTTGTTCTACTGTATTGGTGATGGAAACAGTCCTTTGTAGAGAGGTGTCCTCTCATGGAGGTTGTTCTACTGTATTGGTGATGGAAACAGTCCTTTGTAGAGAGGTGTCCTCTCATGGAGGTTGTTCTACTGTATTGGTGATGGAAACAGTCCTTTGTAGAGAGGTGTCCTCTCATGGAGGTTGTTCTACTGTATTGGTGATGGAAACAGTCCTTTGTAGAGAGGTGTCCTCTCATGGAGGTTGTTCTACTGTATTGGTGATGGAAACAGTCCTTTGTAGAGAGGTGTCCTCTCATGGAGGTTGTTCTACTGTATTGGTGATGGAAACAGTCCTTTGTAGAGAGGTGTCCTCTCATGGAGGTTGTTCTACTGTATTGGTGATGGAAACAGTCCTTTGTAGAGAGGTGTCCTCTTATGGAGGTTGTTCTACTGTATTGGTGATGGAAACAGTCCTTTGTAGAGAGGTGTCCTCTCATGGAGGTTGTTCTACTGTATTGGTGATGGAAACAGTCCTTTGTAGAGAGGTGTCCTCTCATGGAGGTTGTTCTACTGTATAGTTGATGGAAACTGTCCTTTGTAGAGAGGTGTCCTCTCATGGAGGTTGTTCTACTGTATTGGTGATGGAAACAGTCCTTTGTAGAGAGGTGTCCTCTCATGGAGGTTGTTCTACTGTATTGGTGATGGAAACAGTCCTTTGTAGAGAGGTGTCCTCTCATGGAGGTTGTTCTACTGTATTGGTGATGGAAACAGTCCTTTGTAGAGAGGTGTCCTCTCATGGAGGTTGTTCTACTGTATTGGTGATGGAAACAGTCCTTTGTAGAGAGGTGTCCTCTCATGGAGGTTGTTCTACTGTATTGGTGATGGAAACAGTCCTTTGTAGAGAGGTGTCCTCTTATGGAGGTTGTTCTACTGTATTGGTGATGGAAACTGTCCTTTGTAGAGAGGTGTCCTCTCATGGAGGTTGTTCTACTGTATTGGTGATGGAAACAGTCCTTTGTAGAGAGGTGTCCTCTCATGGAGGTTGTTCTACTGTATTGGTGATGGAAACAGTCCTTTGTAGAGAGGTGTCCTCTCATGGAGGTTGTTCTACTGTATTGGTGATGGAAACAGTCCTTTGTAGAGAGGTGTCCTCTTATGGAGGTTGTTCTACTGTATTGGTGATGGAAACAGTCCTTTGTAGAGAGGTGTCCTCTCATGGAGGTTGTTCTACTGTATTGGTGATGGAAACAGTCCTTTGTAGAGAGGTGTCCTCTCATGGAGGTTGTTCTACTGTATTGGTGATGGAAACAGTCCTTTGTAGAGAGGTGTCCTCTTATGGAGGTTGTTCTACTGTATTGGTGATGGAAACTGTCCTTTGTAGAGAGGTGTCCTCTCATGGAGGTTGTTCTACTGTATTGGTGATGGAAACAGTCCTTTGTAGAGAGGTGTCCTCTCATGGAGGTTGTTCTACTGTATTGGTGATGGAAACAGTCCTTTGTAGAGAGGTGTCCTCTCATGGAGGTTGTTCTACTGTATTGGTGATGGAAACAGTCCTTTGTAGAGAGGTGTCCTCTTATGGAGGTTGTTCTACTGTATTGGTGATGGAAACAGTCCTTTGTAGAGAGGTGTCCTCTCATGGAGGTTGTTCTACTGTATTGGTGATGGAAACAGTCCTTTGTAGAGAGGTGTCCTCTCATGGAGGTTGTTCTACTGTATAGTTGATGGAAACTGTCCTTTGTAGAGAGGTGTCCTCTCATGGAGGTTGTTCTACTGTATTGGTGATGGAAACAGTCCTTTGTAGAGAGGTGTCCTCTCATGGAGGTTGTTCTACTGTATTGGTGATGGAAACAGTCCTTTGTAGAGAGGTGTCCTCTCATGGAGGTTGTTCTACTGTATTGGTGATGGAAACAGTCCTTTGTAGAGAGGTGTCCTCTCATGGAGGTTGTTCTACTGTATTGGTGATGGAAACAGTCCTTTGTAGAGAGGTGTCCTCTTATGGAGGTTGTTCTACTGTATTGGTGATGGAAACTGTCCTTTGTAGAGAGGTGTCCTCTTATGGAGGTTGTTCTACTGTATTGGTGATGGAAACAGTCCTTTGTAGAGAGGTGTCCTCTCATGGAGGTTGTTCTACTGTATTGGTGATGGAAACAGTCCTTTGTAGAGAGGTGTCCTCTCATGGAGGTTGTTCTACTGTATTGGTGATGGAAACTGTCCTTTGTAGAGAGGTGTCCTCTCATGGAGGTTGTTCTACTGTATTGGTGATGGAAACAGTCCTTTGTAGAGAGGTGTCCTCTCATGGAGGTTGTTCTACTGTATTGGTGATGGAAACAGTCCTTTGTAGAGAGATGTCCTCTCATGGAGGTTGTTCTACTGTATTGGTGATGGAAACAGTCCTTTGTAGAGAGGTGTCCTCTCATGGAGGTTGTTCTACTGTATTGGTGATGGAAACAGTCCTTTGTAGAGAGGTGTCCTCTCATGGAGGTTGTTCTACTGTATTGGTGATGGAAACAGTCCTTTGTAGAGAGGTGTCCTCTCATGGAGGTTGTTCTACTGTATTGGTGATGGAAACAGTCCTTTGTAGAGAGGTGTCCTCTCATGGAGGTTGTTCTACTGTATTGGTGATGGAAACTGTCCTTTGTAGAGAGGTGTCCTCTTATGGAGGTTGTTCTACTGTATTGGTGATGGAAACAGTCCTTTGTAGAGAGGTGTCCTCTCATGGAGGTTGTTCTACTGTATTGGTGATGGAAACAGTCCTTTGTAGAGAGGTGTCCTCTCATGGAGGTTGTTCTACTGTATTGGTGATGGAAACAGTCCTTTGTAGAGAGGTGTCCTCTCATGGAGGTTGTTCTACTGTATTGGTGATGGAAACAGTCCTTTGTAGAGAGGTGTCCTCTCATGGAGGTTGTTCTACTGTATTGGTGATGGAAACAGTCCTTTGTAGAGAGGTGTCCTCTCATGGAGGTTGTTCTACTGTATTGGTGATGGAAACAGTCCTTTGTAGAGAGGTGTCCTCTCATGGAGGTTGTTCTACTGTATTGGTGATGGAAATAGTCCTTTGTAGAGAGGTGTCCTCTCATGGAGGTTGTTCTACTGTATCTATTTACTATATATAAGGAATCAACAGGCTCTACAGACTTGATACGTTGATATCATTGAGTGGAGATAAGAAAGAAGAACAGATCTTTATATAAACCTCCATTGTACAACCTCTTCTCGCCTAGTACTCTGACATGTGAGTGCAAGTAACCAAACGGGGCTCTGGCACATTTGTAAGTGCAAAGTTGAACTGCTTCTTACATGTGTAGACATGTGGTACACTTACAGTAAAAGCAGTCGACTACTTCTACCCACCATGATTATCATGGCCTGTACCATGTGTACTAGGGATAAGCAAAAAAAAAAACCTCTAACATTGACGTGTACCATCACAGTCCACAGTCACCACCAATAAGAGGACCTGACCTTGGGGAAGATGGAGGAGACCAGGTCCAGAGTGAGGGTGAAGACTCCCTTGTGGTTGTCCACCCACTTGGTGTTGGGGATCTGGATCTGGGCAGATGACACAGTTGGCAGCAGTGCCGGACAGACAGACGGAAGGACAGACGTACAGAGGGGGTGAGGAAGTTGTAGCTGGGGGGAGGGGGCTCCATCATCACAGGCAGGGAGAACTCCCCCTTCTGGAGCTTGCCATCCTGGTAGAGAGGGAGCCACTGTACGGACAGCCAGGGTCACTGCATCTGTGAACTGGGGAGGGGAACTACATGACTATCATATCTCCATAGAGAGGAGTGGTGGGGTGGTCAGCTTCACCTCAGATAGTGTGTCTTGTTTCAAACCTGAACACCTGGCACAGATGTGTGTCCCCAGCTACACTGAGTCAGTCACTAAGGTGAAGCCACATTGACCTCAGTCTGGGAAACCAAGAGGCCACTATGGATGGAACCACCCACCGTGTAGCCTATGGGGGACTCCGTGGGAGTCTGTGTCTCCTGGGACTTCTTCTGGCAGCTGATGTGGTAGAAGGTGAAGAAGAGGTGGTGCTTCTCTGACAGATGGGCCGGCAGCTTGACCTTGATCTCATCGTAGAAGTCAGGGCACCTGCACAGCCACGTCACATACCTCGCTACAAGTGGGTTTTTCAATTATTATTATTATTCCATTGTGTATATAGTTCTACAAGATCATGGAGACTCATGGATCAAATCTACAATCTTGGTAGAGATGGAATATAGATCCTGTCTTGAGGCTCCCATACATTTCAGAAGATGGTCCAGTAAAGTCTCTTTGGTTCTGCCAATGGAGCATTGTGTCCTGACACCATCCTGGACAGTTCAGTGGGAGGATGTTCTATTGTGCCACACAGGTAAGGAGAGAAATGGGACGTCACCTCTCAGAAACCCACAACCAGGAGCCACAGTCTCTTAGCCCATACATTGAATTGTTTTGAAAAAACAAACTTCAATGAAACACAAGGTGATAAGACCAAATTTAAATAAATAGTATGACATTTTGGTAACAATGTTAAGGCACAATTTGGATTATAGATTATAAACACAAGGTAATAAGACCAAAAAAATTTTCATTCAGTACTTTTGTCTGAAGAGGGTAACAATGCTGTTACCGAAACGTCACATACTATTTATTTATTTGGATTTGGTCTTATTATCTTGTGTTGGTAACAACGCTGTTACCGAAACGTCACACACTATTTATTTATTTGGATTTGGTCGTATTACCTTGTGTTGGTAACAATGTTGTTACCGAAATGTCACATACTATTTATTTATTTGGATTTGGTCTTATTATCTTGTGTTGGTAACAACGCTGTTACCGAAACGTCACACACTATTTATTTATTTGGATTTGGTCCTATTATCTTGTGTTGGTAACAATGTTGTTACCGAAATGTCACATACTATTTATTTATTTGGATTTGGTCTTATTATCTTGTGTTGGTAACAACGCTGTTACCGAAACGTCACACACTATTTATTTATTTGGATTTGGTCGTATTACCTTGTGTTGGTAACAATGCTGCTACCGAAATGTCTCAAAGATATCATTAATTAGGGTGTGGTCTCATTATCTTGTGTTTCTAATCTAATTGTGCCTTATCAAAACTTTAATGAATTTCTTGGATTCTTGACCAGCTCCAATGTAGCTGTCCGTGCCTCTTGACACCATTGAATCTACACATGTCTGTTGTTGGCTACACTTGGTCAATGTAGATATACCCACACTCCATGTCATCTACCCACCTCTTGGATCATCAACAGTTTGTAACTCTCCATGTCATCTACCCACCTCTTGGATCATCTACAGTTTGTAACCCTCTATGTCTTCTTCTTTCTTATTTCCACTCAATCATATTAGGGTATCAAGCTTGTAAAGCTTGTTGATGGTGTCTGCCGGGGATGAGTAGAGCTCATCAATGAAGGAGTCAATACAGTCAATAATGTGTTTTGGGGTTGCAGGTTGAGAAACCGTCCATGTACAATGGATGGAAGTACAAGGTAATAAGACCAACTCCAAATAAATAAATATTTGGTATTATTGTCCATAGGATAGTACCCATGGGACAGAGTGTGTTCCCCACTCACCTGTTGTGGTAGGTGACGGCCGTGTAGTACTCCTTGGTGAACTCGGGGCAGCTGGAGCGCCCATAGATGACCTGCACAGCGAGGGTCCAGCAGGCTGACTAGGTCCGGCAGTGGACTCACCTTGGCAGGTTCCTCCTCGGCATTCATGAACTGGACCTTGCAGGTGATGTTGCGGGAGGAGCCGGGCCTGTTGGTGAAGTTGAGATTGCGGGGGTAGATGTAGAGCAGGTTGCGGTAGACGTAGTGCGGGGCGTACACCTCCCGGGCCGGGAACTCCAGGATCTCCCGGGTGGGCCGGCCCCACGTGTCCTCAACCTGGGGGTGGAGCCGGGATAGCTCGGGACTCAGGGACAGTTGGACTTCCTCGGGACACGGGGAGATGTCCAGCTTCAAGTGGCCTGCAGCAGCGTGGTGAGGTCACATCTTCACCCAGGGTAGGTGTGTGTGGGATTCCCCAGGGAGATGTAGGGACTGACTATATCCATCATCACAGAATTTAGCATCTCGACAAATTATAAAAAAGACATAGCCTATGATGCTGCACTTTTTATAAAAAAGAGTTGCAGCATTTTATGCCTTTTTTTTGTAAACTAACTCCAATGTTTTCGGCTACATGAACTCAGTAGAATTTAGTTTAAATATATACGAATAAAAGATTACATGAGGAGCTTCTTTTTAGATTTGTTGCGAGCTTTCGACTACCAACTACCAACTAACAGTTGGTAGTTAGTATATTCAGGCTATCCATGCCTGTAGAAGAACCGAAAGGTTCGAAAGCTCGCAATAAAACTAAAAAGAAGCTCCTCATGTAATCTTTTATTCGTATATATTTAACTCCAATGTATAGGGACTTTAGCTGCTGAGACTTCACTAGATTTGCAGGTTGCCTAGAGCTACTTTAACAACTTTCCAACATCTCAGAATTCCTCTCCTCCGCTGAGGCTGACATGAAATCACATTGGGAAGAAAATAAAAGTAAGAATGGCTACAGAAAGGCCAGCTGAATGAAGTGTTCACTAGAGATCAGTGTGAGGCTCGCTGTGGGAAGTGTACCAAACTTGGGGTAGATGTTGAGTACCTGGGATGGACTTGAGTCTCTTGAGCAAGGAGGACGGCCGCTTGAAGTCCACCAGGTACTTGTAGAGGTCCTCGTCCCTGAGACGGTCCCCCTCCTGCCAGCCTCCCCAGTCCGCCTACAGTACTGGAGACAACCGGACTCACCTACCTGCTTGAAGAAACTGTTCACTGTCAAGGTCACAGGCCGGAAGTTCTCCATGGCGCCCTCGTCTGTCTGCTGTTGCAGCTTGGAGTCCCGCTCCAGCGAGCTCTTGCGGCTCAGGGAGTCCCCGCCTTTCTTCCGCAGGTTCTCCAGGGTGGAGCTGGCCTTCCTCTCTGCACACCCCCCAGTGTGAGTGTCAACACTGGCCATAGAATACTGTCACTGGCAACACTGGCCATACCGAGGCTGTTGGAGGAACCAGCCCCCTCGGCTGCCGGCTCAGTCACTCCGTTGAAGATGTTCTGGAGATGGATGGCGGCCCAGGCGAAGGGCATCCGGTACTTGCCCAGCCTCTCACAGCTCAGCGTGGCGTTGGCTCGGATCTTGTCGCTCCGGCTCTGGTTCCAACATCAGCCACCTGGGGGCAGCAGCTGTGGCTCCGGACTCACCTTGTCATCCTTGATGTAGGGCTCGGCGCATTCTGTGATGTCTCCTTGGAGCACCTTCTCCAGCTGGGGCCACACACACCCTTGGTTACATACATGGTTACATACACACAGACTTAGACATCCTGAAGTGATTGCTCACAAAACCAGGTTACTAGATATTCTAACCAAGTTGGAGAACCTCCATGAGCAACCTGCGAACACTTTTAGAGCTTCCCAAATAAACCCTAAACCTCCAGGAGAGACCAGGGCAGAAGGTAAGATAGGAGACAAAACAGGACCTTTGGGAGAGGCCGCTGCTCATCATAAATAAGCTGGAGGAGCATGAACTCATGGAATTCGTGTAATCTTTACACAAGGGGATAAGAAACAACAACACGATAGGATAGATAGGTTCTACTGGACAAAACAGCAGTTACTGACCACTTGTGTTCTGTCCCAGATAGAACCAACAAGTCACACAGAGAGGTCCCTCTACAACTTGGTGATCTACACACCCTGTGTGGATTAATTATATCTTTTCTACACTCTTGGAAAACGATGTAATGAGCTCTGATTCTTGTTAAATCGATTTTTTAAATCATTATTTCTCCAAGTGTGAAGCCCCTCAACGACACAGAAATGGCCGGGACTCAGACATCCATCTACTGGAAGAGAATCCCACAGCTGACAACTTCAGTGTAGCTTATATAACCAGGATCATCCAATACAGTATTAGAACTCTGAGAGAAGGGGTCTGGTAGATTAAATTGGCGAAACCGCTGGGAGGGTTCACCATTGATGAAGGAGGTCGGTGGAAGGCTGGTTAAACCGTTTGGTTTTCGACCACTACGATCCGGGTTCGATTCCCGCATTGGACACTTTTTTGTGATTTAAAAAAAAAAAAAAAATGCTCCAATGGCCCCCGCAAAAGTCCAACCCAACCAGCGAGTGCAAGTCACCAAACGGGGCTCTGGCACATTTGTAAGTGCAAAGTCGAACTGCTTTTCACATGTGTTGACATGTGGTGCACTTACAGTAAAAGCAGTCGCTAACTACCTACCATGATTATCATGGCCTGTACCATGTGTACTAGGGATTGATGAGTCAAGCCCACCTAACATTTTTCCATCACAGTAAGAACAGTAGAAGTTTGTAAATGAAAGATTGTTGCTTAAATGTGTTCATCTCCTACTCAAGTTTTGTGCCAACAGTCACCTTGATGACCAGGAAGAGGTCGGGAGAAGGGTGGGTGATGGTAAAGATGGCCGCCCGGCTGAGAGTCGAGGAGTCCTGGTACGGCACGTGGGATGACAGCATTCTCTTCAAGGGCTCCGGGTTGAGGTCGAAGTAGAAGTTCTCTGACACCTGCGCACACTGGGGTTGTAACCTCTGATGCGCGGTGGTTGCGCAGTGAACTTACCTTTTTCCTCTCCTTGGCGTCAAACACAGCCATGATGCCAAACAGGGGCTCGATCTCCAGCTCCAGCCTGCGCAGTCACGCGGTCAGCACTGCACAGACTCACCTAGACCTGAACCATCCTACTTGAGAGAGAGGCATTTGACCAGGATGCGATGTCCCAGGTGTTCCTTGGGCAGTGGGGGAGGCTGGCGTCTCTCTATGAACTCCTCCTGTTGCTGTGTTAGCTGTGAGGTTGGTGCACCAGGGCGGCAGTCTCACCTCCTCCTGCGGGGGGTAGAGGGCGAAGAGGTTGCCGGCCGACTCCTGGCGCGGAGAGAGCAAGTTCTCCACAGCTCTGGTGTCCAGCAGCGTAGGCAGCAGGCTGTCAGGCTGGGAGTTGCGCAGGTCAAACATGGAACTGGCCCAGCTCCCACGCGGCGTAACCTGCTCCTCCAGGCCATGGACAGAGTGGCGGGCTGAGGACGGGGTGTCCTGGAGTCACACAGCCAGCTGGAGGATGGGTAATTTCCTGATTTGCATAAACCTGTGTGACCAGACAGATAAAGTCAGTCAGTCAGGAGAGCTAACATGGAGCTTACACCGGGGCAGACAGACATTTGACAAAGTAGGACCTCTCCTTAGAGAACGTTGGAAACCCATCAATGGGCGGTGTTGTGTCAAAAAAAAGTCTTTCCATTCCATTCATATTAGAAATAATTTTGTCATTTGTAGTTCCCCCGCTGTGTGACAAAAGCTTGGGATTAAAATTGTATTGGAAACACTATATGCAAATCTACATTTTCTACGACATTCATTGTCTAGGCAACATCATGCACTTGTGACATTTCAGCAAGATGGATGCAGTGTGAATGGCAGTGAGGTTAATGGCACAAGTGTAACCACATCTACGGTGGGTGGGCAGTCTCTACAGACTCACAGAGGTGTCCTCATCCTCCGCCAGCGGCGGATGGCCGTTGCGGATCACAGGGGATTCTCTCACCTCCAGGTCTATCTCATACTCGTGTTTGGGGGTGGACTTGAGGACCTTGTCAGGGCCCCGGTCCCTGTGGTGGCAGCTGCTGGTGCTGTAGTGGAGGTATCTGTCACCACAGTCACAGCTACAGTATGGTACACCTCAGCTACAGTATGGTACACCTCAGTTACAGTATGGAACACCTAAGCTACCATATGGAACACCTAAGCTACCGTATGGAACACCTCAGTTACAGTATGGTCCACCTCAGCTACCGTATGGAACACCTAAGCTACAGTATGGAACACCTAAGCTACCGTATGGTACACCTCAGCTACCGTATGGAACACCTAAGCTACAGTATGGTACACCTCAGTTACAGTATGGTACACCTCAGCTACCGTATGGAACACCTAAGCTACCGTATGGAACACCTAAGCTACAGTATGGTACACCTCAGTTACAGTATGGAACACCTAAGCTACCATATGGAACACCTAAGCTACCGTATGGAACACCTCAGTTACAGTATGGTCCACCTCAGCTACCGTATGGAACACCTAAGCTACAGTATGGAACACCTAAGCTACCGTATGGTACACCTCAGCTACCGTATGGAACACCTAAGCTACAGTATGGTACACCTCAGTTACAGTATGGTACACCTCAGCTACCGTATGGAACACCTAAGCTACCGTATGGAACACCTAAGCTACAGTATGGTACACCTCAGCTACCGTATGGTACACCTCAGCTACCGTATGGAACACCTAAGCTACCGTATGGAACACCTAAGCTACAGTATGGTACACCTCAGTTACAGTATGGTACACCTAAGCTACCGTATGGAACACCTAAGCTACCGTATGGAACACCTCAGCTACCGTATGGAACACCTAAGCTACCGTATGGAACACCTAAGCTACAGTATGGTACACCTCAGCTACCGTATGGAACACCTAAGCTACCGTATGGAACACCTAAGCTACCGTATGGAACACCTAAGCTACAGTATGGTACACCTCAGCTACCGTATGGAACACCTAAGCTACCGTATGGAACACCTCAGCTACCGTATGGAACACCTAGCTACCGTATGGAACACCTAAGCTACCGTATGGAACACCTAAGCTACCGTATGGAACACCTAAGCTACAGTACAGTACACCATACAGTACAGTATAGCACAGTTACAGTACACCACAGATATTGCTACAGTATAAACATCACAGTTATTGTACTTCACAGCGACAGTACAGCTACAGTATGGTACATCACACTATACAGTACAGTACACCTCAGCTACAGTACCCCATGGCTACAGTATGGTACATCTCAGCTACAGTACACCACAGCTACAATATGGTACAGTATATCACAGCTACAGTATGATACACCTTTGCTACACTTACATTTATATGTTTTGCTTTTAAAGCTAAAAATTTGTCTTTTTTACATTTTTGTATATGGTAATGGGTAAATAAAAACAATGGTTGCCTGTAAAGTCGGTTTTACGGGCGAAGATTTTACGTGACAACGGTAGAATATTTATTGATATGAATATATTTAAATTGCACAATAGGAACAAGGAATTGAATGAAAATAAGAATTGCACAAATTTTAACTATAGAAATATATTTTGTTTACTAAAACATTGTACATGTAAACTTAAACTTAACTAATTCCTATTTGAGTGATTTTGTTGAGGATAGGACGATGATAGGAGAAATATGAAATGAAAGGAAGTGTTTCTGCTGTAATGTGTCTTGCGAAAGTCAAGTCGATAGTTGTTCCTTTTAACGTAGTTGACTTAGAAACGTTTGATACGCAATCAAGATTATACGTATTTTTCATGAAATTAAGAAACGAGTTGTCAGGCTTTACGTTTTTGTTAAAATCACCACACAGAAGAATCGGTATACTAGAATCAACTTGCACGAACGGTGGCACGTACTGGCTGTTGTGAATGTACGGACCGAGTCCTTGCCATAGTAACATTCCAATATCCTGCATACTAGCTCCTGGATGAATATATACAGCACCGAGTATAAACTTGAAGCTAGTATTAGCGGCGAAGCAAGTAACTTCAGTCATGCACATGTCACCCTTGGTTTTAATGACACGAGTTACGTCTGTAATCGCAACTTGGAACACTTCCGCCATAGATGTCGATGATAATTTACGATAGATCGCCACTCCACCAGCCGCGTTGGTATTTGAAATTCAAAACACTTATTCAGATCGAAGGTTCAAATTTTTGCTAAATAAATTTGAAATTAAATTAAATTTGTAATTGTAAATGATGAAGTTGAAAATTAAAACATTTACTTAAATTAGATGTTAAAATTCTTGCTCAACACAGTTTAAATAAAGTTTTCTTATATCTGCCACTTTTTCTTAATATTTGTAATTTTAAAGAATCAATTCGAAAATCAAAACATTTATTCAGATCGAAGGTTCAAATTTTTGCTAAATAAATTTGAAACTATTTAAAATTTGTAAAATAATAATTAATTAATTATTTAATTTTAAACTAATAATTTACTTAACACTATCAACATTTATCAATAGTATGACATACCCTATAAACTCAGTTTCTCAACTTTTGTGTCAATCTAACAATTAATCAATCAATCATAGTTTACGATAATGAAATATCAGTGTACAATTATTTACCTTTATTGTTGTAGTTGTTGTACGTGTGAACTTGTATTATGACGCTTTCTTGTTTTTCCAACGCCAAGAAGGTTCGAGAAAGACAAAGACAGAGACAAGCATGCGCCGATTCAATGCGCCTAATTCTCTAGCGCTGCGCGCGCAGCACTCTCGTTCGGTGACTCATCGTAACGTTACCGGGCGTTACACTTTTTCATAAGTGACTCCCAGCCGCAACCTAATTTAAGACGTTGTCACGTCAAAAATGTTATACAACAAAATTCAAAGACTTCTTCTAAATTACTGAGAAGAGGAACCCACCCCCAGATGAATTAAAGTTTCTCACAGAAGACAATAGAAGGTGTAACTTACTTGCGGTTGATGACAAGCCAGTCCGAGGTATAGCACTTGAGGCAGTCTCTCACGAAGGGCAACAGCTTCACTCTGCCACCCATAGTGGATGTTTAGACACACAGGGAGATATTATATTCAGCTCATCTAAAGTAGGGCGTCATGTGTGATTGCTTTACAAGCTTGATATCTTAATATGATTGAGTGGAGATAAGAAAGAAGAAGAAGAGGGCGTCATGTGTGATTGCTTTACAAGCTTGATATCTTAATATGATTGAGTGGAGATAAGAAAGAAGAAGAAGAGGGCGTCATGTGTGATTGCTTTACAAGCTTGATACCTTAATATGATTGAGTGGAGATAAGAAAGAAGAAGAAGAGGGCGTCATGTGTGATTGCTTTACAAGCTTGATATCTTAATATGATTGAGTGGAGATAAGAAAGAAGAAGAAGAGGGCGTCATGTGTGATTGCTTTACAAGCTTGATATCTTAATATGATTGAGTGGAGATAAGAAAGAAGAAGAAGAGGGCGTCATGTGTGATTGCTTTACAAGCTTGATATCTTAATATGATTGAGTGGAGATAAGAAAGAAGAAGAAGAGGGCGTCATGTGTGATTGCTTTACAAGCTTGATATCTTAATATGATTGAGTGGAGATAAGAAAGAAGAAGAAGAGGGCGTCATGTGTGATTGCTTTACAAGCTTGATATCTTAATATGATTGAGTGGAGATAAGAAAGAAGAAGAAGAGGGCGTCATGTGTGATTGCTTTACAAGCTTGATATCTTAATATGATTGAGTGGAGATAAGAAAGAAGAAGAAGAGGGCGTCATGTGTGATTGCTTTACAAGCTTGATACCTTAATATGATTGAGTGGAGATAAGAAAGAAGAAGAAGAGGGCGTCATGTGTGATTGCTTTACAAGCTTGATATCTTAATATGATTGAGTGGAGATAAGAAAGAAGAAGAAGAGGGCGTCATGTGTGATTGCTTTACAAGCTTGATATCTTAATATGATTGAGTGGAGATAAGAAAGAAGAAGAAGAGGGCGTCATGTGTGATTGCTTTACAAGCTTGATACCTTAATATGATTGAGTGGAGATAAGAAAGAAGAAGAAGAGGGCGTCATGTGTGATTGCTTTACAAGCTTGATATCTTAATATGATTGAGTGGAGATAAGAAAGAAGAAGAAGAGGGCGTCATGTGTGATTGCTTTACAAGCTTGATATCTTAATATGATTGAGTGGAGATAAGAAAGAAGAAGAAGAGGGCGTCATGTGTGATTGCTTTACAAGCTTGATACCTTAATATGATTGAGTGGAGATAAGAAAGAAGAAGAAGAGGGCGTCATGTGTGATTGCTTTACAAGCTTGATACCTTAATATGATTGAGTGGAGATAAGAAAGAAGAAGAAGAGGGCGTCATGTGTGATTGCTTTACAAGCTTGATACCTTAATATGATTGAGTGGAGATAAGAAAGAAGAAGAAGAGGGCGTCATGTGTGATTGCTTTACAAGCTTGATACCTTAATATGATTGAGTGGAGATAAGAAAGAAGAAGAAGAGGGCGTCATGTGTGATTGCTTTACAAGCTTGATACCTTAATATGATTGAGTGGAGATAAGAAAGAAGAAGAAGAGGGCGTCATGTGTGATTGCTTTACAAGCTTGATATCTTAATATGATTGAGTGGAGATAAGAAAGAAGAAGAGGGTGTCATGTGAGGACATCAAAGTCATATCTACACACATACGGCAAGCGAGTGCATCTACCTACAAGTAGCTTCAAGTGGCAACTTGGGATGTAAACTACACTCATGGACACAACTTAAGAAAGTGGGGGGTCAGTGGAAGGCTGGTTAAACCGTTTGGTTTTCGACCGCTACGACCAGGGTTCGATTCCCATATTGGACAAATTTTTCTGTTTAAAAAAAAAAATGCTCCAATGGCCCTCCGATTCTTGCAAAAGACCAACCCCACCAGCGAGTGCAAGTAACCAAACGGGGCTCTGGCACATTTGTAAGTGCAAAGTCGAACTGCTTTTCACATGTGTAGACATGTGGTGCGCTTACAGTAAAAGCAGTCGCTAACTACCCACCATGATTATCATGGCCTGTGCCCCGTGTACTAGGGATAAGCCAAGAAAAAAAAAATTAGGGAAGTGGAAAGGCTTTGATGTCGCCGATTGTCTATTTTTTTTTATGGAAACAGAGGCAATTTTGTTCACACGTGTGTCTTCAGCTATTAATGAGGTTCCACTACAGTTTGAACTTGTGGCAGAACCATTGTGGAACCACGGCTTTCTCTAGTTTGATTACTTTTCTCATCAATGCTGTGGTTTGAACTTGTGGCAGAACCATTGTGGAACCACGGCTTTCTCTAGTTTGATTACTTTTCTCATCAATGCTGTGGTTTGAACTTGTGGCAGAACCATTGTGGAACCACGGCTTTCTCTAGTTTGATTACTTTTCTCATCAATGCTGTGGCTTGAACTTGTGGCAGAACCATTGTGGAACCACGGCTTTCTCTAGTTTGATTACTTTTCTCATCAATGCTGTGGTTTGAACTTGTGGCAGAACCATTGTGGAACCACGGCTTTCTCTAGTTTGATTACTTTTCTCATCAATGCTGTGGCTTGAACTTGTGGCAGAACCATTGTGGAACCACGGCTTTCTCTAGTTTGATTACTTTTCTCATCAATGCTGTGGTTTGAACTTGTGGCCGAACCATTGTGGAACCACGGCTTTCTCTAGTTTGATTACTTTTCTCATCAATGCTGTGGCTTGAACTTGTGGCAAAACCATTGTGGAACCACGGCTTTCTCTAGTTTGATTACTTTTCTCATCAATGCTGTGGTTTGAACTTGTGGCAGAACCATTGTGGAACCACGGCTTTCTCTAGTTTGATTACTTTTCTCATCAATGCTGTGGCTTGAACTTGTGGCAAAACCATTGTGGAACCACGGCTTTCTCTAGTTTGATTACTTTTCTCATCAATGCTGTGGTTTGAACTTGTGGCAGAACCATTGTGGAACCACGGCTTTCTCTAGTTTGATTACTTTTCTCATCAATGCTGTGGTTTGAACTTGTGGCAGAACCATTGTGGAACCACGGCTTTCTCTAGTTTGATTACTTTTCTCATCAATGCTGTGGTTTGAACTTGTGGCAGAACCATTGTGGAACCACGGCTTTCTCTAGTTTGATTACTTTTCTCATCAATGCTGTGGTTTGAACTTGTGGCAGAACCATTGTGGAACCACGGCTTTCTCTAGTTTGATTACTTTTCTCATCAATGCTGTGGTTTGAACTTGTGGCAGAACCATTGTGGAACCACGGCTTTCTCTAGTTTGATTACTTTTCTCATCAATGCTGTGGTTTGAACTTGTGGCAGAACCATTGTGGAACCACGGCTTTCTCTAGTTTGATTACTTTTCTCATCAATGCTGTGGTTTGAACTTGTGGCAGAACCATTGTGGAACCACGGCTTTCTCTAGTTTGATTACTTTTCTCATCAATGCTGTGGTTTGAACTTGTGGCAGAACCATTGTGGAACCACGGCTTTCTCTAGTTTGATTACTTTTCTCATCAATGCTGTGGCTTGAACTTGTGGCAGAACCATTGTGGAACCACGGCTTTCTCTAGTTGATTACTTTTCTCAACAATGCTGTGGTTTGCCTTCTTCCATCTATGCCGTTGGCCAAGTAAATTTGACTTTTCCACCTTTTGGGGAAATTTCTCCCCCCAAGGACAAGAGAGTGTGCTTCTTCCTTACAAGAGTGGAGTTGAATCCGGCTTTCATTCCTTCTGTGTTATCCATTGTCATATATTTATATTTTAATAATTTTAAATCCACAGATTATTATTCTGTGATTTTTTGTGTATATATCATAATATATAACTTATCATCATCATTCTGTTGTTGTTGACTTGTAATTTTGTATTTTGCATCTACTCCGGTGTAATACTAAAAAAAAAAAGCTATTTAAATAAATAGGGCATAAAATCTATTTCTACTTTTAATCAACCTAAATACACCACAGCCATCCCATTAGTCTGTCCTCTACCAGAGTTGGAGGTACAAATAGGGGTTTTCCATTCTGTCCCCTTCTGTGTTAGCCATCCCATTAGTCTGTCCTCTACCAGAGTTGGAGGTACAAATAGGGGTTTTCATTCTGTCCCCTTCTGTGTTAGCCATCCCATTAGTCTGTCCTCTACCACAGTTGGAGGTACAAATAGGGGTTTTCATTCTGTCCCCTTCTGTGTTAGCCATCCCATTAGTCTGTCCTCTACCACAGTTGGAGGTACAAATAGGGGTTTTCATTCTGTCCCCTTCTGTGTTAGCCATCCCATTAGTCTGTCCTCTACCAGAGTTGGAGGTACAAATAGGGGTTTTCATTCTGTCCCCTTCTGTGTTAGCCATCCCATTAGTCTGTCCTCTACCAGAGTTGGAGGTACAAATAGGGGTTTTCATTCTGT
The DNA here is from genome assembly GCA_030710605.1 of Cordylochernes scorpioides. Lineage (NCBI taxonomy): Eukaryota > Metazoa > Arthropoda > Arachnida > Pseudoscorpiones > Chernetidae > Cordylochernes > Cordylochernes scorpioides. Next base: position 101,904,999 of record CP092865.1, on the reverse strand, counting down.
CCCCTTCTGTGTTAGCCATCCCATTAGTCTGTCCTCTACCACAGTTGGAGGTACAAATAGGGGCTTTCCATTCTTTGACACCAAATGACATTTCTCCTCCAGTACTCTTAGAGGCCATGCAGTAAGTGGGAAACAACTTCCATGATCTCCACGTGCCAAGACCAACCGGGATAATTGATAAGGCACATTTTGGATAATAGATTATAAAACAAGGTAATAAGACCAAATCCAAATAAATAAATAGTGTGTGACGTTTCGGTAACAGCGTTGTTACCATCTTCAGATAACAAGGCTGTTACTGAAACATCACACACTATTTATTTATTTGGATTTGGTCTTATTACCTTGTTTTAACTGAGATAATTCTTTTTTTTTTTGCTTATCCCTAGTACACGTGGTACAGGCCATGATAATCATGGTGGGTAGAAGTTGGCAACTGCTTTTACTGTAAGTACACCACATGTCTACACATGTGAAAAGCAGTTCGACTTTGCACTTTAAAATATTCCAGAACCCTATTTGGTTATTTGCACTCGCTGGTGGGGTTGGAATTTTGCAAGAATCCATCGGATACCTGACCAACAATGGACTCACTCATTCTCCGGCATGACAGGATGGATGGTGCGGCAGCGCCGGGGCACAAAGCCAACCTCCAGGTCATCCTGAGGGAAGTCCAGCAGGATTGGCTCCGTGCAGGACTCCTGGTACTGTTCCATGAGATCCTCGAACCTCACAGGGTCCACATCACACAACTGCAACAATTTTTGCAACAAGTCAGTCTGTGCAACATTTATTTAATGATAGCAGCCAGGTTAATCCCATGTACCAATGTTAGAACACACCAGGGAGAAGTTTCTTTCTGTGTTTTATTATTGATACAAGGGGAAGGGTTATTTTAGTAAATTGGGAACTCAAGTTAAACAAATCACCAAATTTATAAAATAAATTTTAACTTAAAAAAAAAAAAGAAGAAATGTATCACTGGAAACCGGATGTTTCCATCTTAATACTAGCTTCTTGAAACACAAGGTAACAACACCAAATAATAAAATAATGCATGACGTTTCGGTAACAGTGTTGTTACCATCTTCAGACAAAAGTACTGAATAATCAATATTGTGATATTATCAGCTTCTTGTAAAACAGACAACTTTGGCCGGTGCAGTTTTTTTGACGTTTCAACAAATATTAACTTTATGGAAAGTTGTTAAAAAAATTATTTGAGGGTGTTGGGTGTTCTTATACGGCTTTCAAATTTACCCGAGGAGAATGTTGTAACACCTCAAACATATTTTAAACAACTTTCCATATAAAGTGAAAAAACAGTACAAATGTGATATTGTACTGGGATAAGGTGCATAAATTATGAAAAAGGCATCTCCTTATTGTACAACTGAAAGTTGCTGATGGCTTACGCCATCTATCGGAATAAATATCAATTATTCTCGTCTATTTTTAATTATTCCAGAATTGGCCCCCATTCTTGATTAATCAAGAAAAGCTAACCACAGACGCATTTCGGGGTGTTGGCCCTCATCAGCGTGGTGCAAGCTGTACCTCACAGCCCGAAACACGTCCATGGTTAACTTTTCTTGATTAATCAAGAATGGGGGCCAATTCTGGAATAATTAAAAATCAACGAGAATAGTTGATATTTATTCCAATAGATGGCGCAAGCCATCAGCAACTTTCAGTTGCACGATAAGGAGATGCCTTTTTCATAATTTCCATATGAAGTTTATTTTTTATATTTTCCTGACAAGGAAAGACAAAAGATTTTTGTTGAAAAATAAACACACTACTGGCCAAAGAAAGTTGTCTGTTTTTCAAGAACAAAGAATGCCAGTAGGGGCAACCTCAAGATATAATTATCATCAGAGAGAACTGGGTGTTGGAATTGAGGACATCGCCTGGAAGAGGACACTTGTACGATGACTCCCTGGCTGAAAATTTAAATTTGTAAATATTAAATTCTTCTTTAAATTATTATATAATAAGGCAAAATAGCCTAGCTGCGAAAGCTTTAGACTTTAGAACCTGATGTCCCTGGTTCGAACACGTTTTTCGCTATCTTTTTATTTTCTCTAATTATTTTTGTGATCTCTTTTTGTAAATATATTAACTGAGTTGTCAATAAATTTGTTTTAAAATTCAAAACTATTTTAAAGGCGTAAGATTCTTTTTGATATTAAACAATTTCTACTGCCCTTACTGCAATGAAAAAATTAATGAGAGGGCCTGGCTCATCAGTGGTGAACCCTCTCAGCGGTTTCGCCAGTTTAATCTACCATTGTTTAAGAGGGTTCACCACTGATGAGCCAGGCCCTCCCATTAATTTTTTCATTGCAGTAAGGGCAGTAGAAATTGTTTAATATCAAAAAGAATCTTACGCCTTTAAAATAGTTTTGAATTTTGATAACAGATGGCGCGCTAGTGCATCATATTATAAATTTGTTTTAATTGTCAAATGTCAGAGAGAGTTGTACCAGGTTCTTGTGTCACCACACACCAGAGTTGTACGACACCTGGGTGTTCACCATTCTCCCTGTGACCACATCAGCCACTTTGTCACTCCAGAGACCACTGAGGACGTCATGGAGCTACTGTACTTGGGGAAAGCTTCCATATAATCTGACAAGTTCCAGTAAACAACATCGGAGGTACAGTTCTGGACTTCAGTAAACTCCGATTAACACCATCAAAAATCTCAAGCTTTACAAGCTTGATACCTTAGTGTGATTGAGTGGAGATAAGAAAGAAGAAGAAGAAGTAAACTCCGCCTTTGCCGGTCCCAAGAAGCCCGGATGTAAAAGGAGGAGAGGGATCAGTAACAAGCTTGTTAAAAAAAACCAGGTTTCAGTTGGCCCGACTGATAGCACCCTGTAAGGGCTCCTATCCTTGGGTTACAGGATAATCAGCAGTTCTCCATGTTAGGAGCGGCTGCACAAGGTTCCTCATGTTAGAGGTGGCCATTTAATACCAGGTCAAAGTTACACCTCTCTGTAGGTGACCTTGGGGAAATACTGGATAAAACCAGCGCGTAACTGGCATATAACCTATATGGAGTCGTGCATAACAGTTTTAGGATAAGAAAAAAGAAAGGAATCTGTGATATATACCCCCAACAAGACCATACACCTCTCAATAATAAAAAAAAAAATTAACTTCCATTTGAAATTCTAAATACAGTAGAACTACCTCCATGTAGAGGACAACATCATTACAGAGTCAAAGTGTCCTTTAGGGAGAGGTGTCCTCTTACCAGAGATTTGCTTTGTTTTTTTTTTATATGTTAAAACTAAAAAAAATCTTTATATGAATGAACATTTTATATTTATTTATTTTTAAAACATATTAAATCCTTTTGCCTGAAGATGGTAACAACGCTCTTACCGAAACGTCACACACTATTTATTTATTTGGTCTTATTACCTTGTGTTTATAATGGGACTAGTATGTCCGGTCTTTAATCTTGCAATTTTTGTGGCTTCATTTCTAGAAAGCTGTGATTGAGTCTCCAGGTCCCTCATACCAGTGGTAATTTGTTTTTAATATCAACACCTGACCTTTTTTTATTTATTTTTCATTATTTTTTCACATTTAATAAAATATTTATTTCCTTTACAGATTATAAATATTTATATTTTGATAATCTGTTAACATATCCCTCATTACCTCTCTGGTATTTTATAAATGAGGATTGTTTTTTTTTGCTTATCCCTAGTACACGTGGTACAGGCCATGATAATCATGGTGGGTAGAAGTAGGCGACTGCTTTTACTGTAAGTTCACCACATGTCTACACATGTGAAAGCAGTTCGACTTTGCACTTAAAAATGTGCCAGAGCCCCGTTTGGTTACTTGCACTCGTTGGTGGGGTTGGACTTTTGCAAGAATCGGGGGCCATTGGAGCATTTTTTTTTTAAACAGAAAAAAGAGTCCAATGCGAGAAATCGAACCCAGGTCGTAGTGGTCGAAACCAAAACGGTTTAACCAGCCTTCCACCGACCCCATATGAGGATTGGTGCTTGCCATTAATAAAGCCAAAACATTAAAAGCTTTTTAAAACACTAATTATCCTGTGTATTTACATTTTGACAACATTAGCACGCCTGTTATCAAAATCCAAAACTATTTTAAAGGCGTAAGATTCTTTTTGAAATTAAACAATTTCTACTTCCCTTACTGCAATGGAAAAATTAATGGGAGGGCCTGGCTCATCAGTGGTGAACCCTCCCAGCGGTTTCACCAGTTTAATCTACCGCTGGGAGGGTTCACCACTGATGAGCCAGGCCCTCCCATTAATTTTTCCATTGCAGTAAGGGCAGTAGAAATTGTTTAATTTCAAAAAGAATCTTATACCTTTAAAATATAAAAAAAGGAAAATAAGACCTAATCCAAATAATTTATTAGTGTGTGACGGCAACAACATTGTCACCATCATCAGACAAAAGAATAAAATGATCCTATGAGCTGAAGAAAATGAATTCCAAATTATTTGGATTAGGTCTTATTTTCTTTTATTATAATCTATAATCCAAATTGTGCTTTATCACCTTTAAAATAGTTTCGGATTTTGATTTTTACAACAATTAAAATACTTTTGTCTGATGATGGTGACAATGTTGTTGCCGAAACGTCACACACTAATAAATTATTTGGATTAGGTCTTGTTTTCTTTTATTAAAATACTTTTGTTTATTGTTATTATTTTTTTAGGTAAAATAAGCCATTGTTGGGATATATAAATAAATAATAAATTGAAACTATTCTTGATGCAGAAGATTCTTTTTTAAAATAAAATAATACTGCCATTAATGAAATGATAAATTTAAAAAATAGAAAATTATTTTATTTAAAAAAAGAAACATACATAGGTGGAAGGATGGTCTAAACCAGGGGTGGCGAACCTTTTTATATTAGAAGGCCAATTTTCATTTTACCATTTTTGAGAAGACCGCATCTATATATTATATAATATATGACATTCATATTAGATATTTTCAATAAAATAATGAAAGTAATTGAAAACTGCGAAACAAAAATTATAGTTTTGAATTTAAGAAAAGGCCACAACTTGGGCAAGAAAAGGCCACATGCGGCCTTAAGGCCGCACGTTCGCCACCTCTGGTCTAAACTGTTGGTTTTCGACCTCAACGACCCGGGTTCGATTCCCGCATAGTACACTTTCTTTTTTATTAAAAAAAATGCTACAATGGCCCTCGATTCTTGCAAAAGTCCAACCCCACCAGCGAGTGTAAGTAACCAAACGGGGCTCTGGCACATTTGTAAGTGCAAAGTCGAACTGCTTTTCACATGTGTAGACATGTGGTGCACTTACAGTAAAAAGCAGTCGCCTACTTCTACCCACCATGATTATCATGGCCTGTACCATGTGTACTAGGGATAAGCAAAAAAAAAAAAATGAAACATATGTGTCAAAAATGTTTTCAATTTCTTATAAAAGATGGTGTGTTAATGTTTGAGGTAAAAGAATTTAGATTCTAAACTGAATATTTCTGATTGGAATTTTGACAGCAGTTTGAAACCAGTGTTGGGTGAAAATCTATTATGACAGTTGTACAAACCCGGCTAGAATCCATAAGTGGGTCATATCAAGACAATGCATTTGGATTCTACAATAATTCTCATATTCTGTTGTTTTAATCTTTATGTCATCAGACGACACACATAAATGTTATCATCACACAAATATCTTTATCATATGTTATAAGTAATATGTGCCTTCCCACATATATCACAAATATTATTCATGATTAATGGCAACTTTTTGAAACAGAAATGAAATATATAATTACCGATGTATGAGGTGAATTGGTGGCATTAACTCTTGAAATATCTTTGACTCCGGACACATGACGTCTGACATCTGCATTTGGTTGTCTGCAAACAAACATTTGACAAACTTTTTAATCGTGTTTTAAAAATATTTAAAGGTATCTAAATTTATAAATATTAATTTTTATAATATATATATTTCGCAATTTGAATGCGAAAAAGTTTTCAAATTTCAATAAATATATTTATAAAAAGGTGTTCAAGAATTTAAAATTAAGCAAGTATGATTCGGTGTTTTCTTTCAGAGATTATATAAATTAAATTATAGATAATTAACTTTATTTGCGGGCGTTAACTTCCTAAATGGACATTTAAAAACAGCATTTTTATTAAACCGATCCTAAAAACCACTATCGGCTATCACATAAAGTAATTTCCGAATAATATTCGAAGGTATATTTAATATAATATTAGAATAATTAATAGTTTTTATTAACTAACTTATTTAATTTTTGAGCAAATGCTCTTTCTCCTGACGCCATTCTTGTTTTGAATATAACGCAATTGAAAAAATATTTGTTATAAATATTTAAGGTTAAAATTTATTTTTTAATAATTTTAATGAATATTTTAAAAGCAAAAATAAATATTTTTATTATTTGAAAATATATATTTATATTTATAAATTTAGTGCTACCCTATTATTTACAGTTAACATGTCTACCCAAATAAACATAGACTCAATAAAACTCTCACATTTTTAGTTATTTTAAAATATAAATATTCTTTTTTCTATAATAAATAGAGAATATACTGAATATTTATGATTCTCACAAGTGCCCGACATAATTATAGGTATAAAACTTATTTTAAAATATTGTCTCCAAAACACATCACCGAAATTTAAAGGTACCGCATGAATTTTACCACATAAAATTATAATTTTGTCAACGCAGAAACGACATTTTTGAATACAAACCTTGAAACTTGAAACTTAGAATTACAAATTTATTCTTTTTCCCTTAATTTTTCAAAGATTCTATAAAACACGATAATTGCATACCAAACAAATTATAAAATACTCTTTTAAAAAATAACCACAAACTGTTAAATAAAATCACATCATACGACGTTTTTATTTGGTATATATAAAGCTATAATTATTTATGAAAAATTATAATTTAATAATTATTATTATTCAATTTTTCAAATAAATAAGCAGAAAATGCATATATTTTTCATACTCAAATATAGCTTTTCATGCCAAATCATTATAAAATCATAATAATACGTATCATTACTTTAATTTGTAACCAAAAGATCAACCATAACAACATTCTATATACTCAATCAGTGAATATTTGTGCAGCTCCCATGGCCTTTAATCTTGCTGATCTTGTTAGGAAGTTTCTGCGGCTGAAAGATGGATTGTAAGTATTTCCATAATTGTTTGATAATTAATAACATGGCTAACTACTGTACAACCTAATCTCTTGTAAGGCCTTTGATGGTACTGGGACCTTAGACATATTACTTCAATATAAAGGCACCATTAAGCAACAACCTATTAGAATAACCAATTATGATACCAACATTTAGTTGGAATGAAAATAAATCCAATAGATGGCGCTCTGCCATTTAAAAATCTCACGTATCTGGTGGGGTCGGCTGGTTAAACCGTTTGGTTTTCGACCACTATGACCCGGGTTCGATTCCCGCATTAGACACTTTTTTCTGTTTAAAAAAAAAAAATGCTCCAATGGCCCCCTATTCTTGCAAAAGTCCAACCCCACCAGCGAGTGCAAGTAACCAAACTAGGCTCTGGCACATTTGTAAGTGCAAAGTCGAACTGCTTTTCACATGTGTAGACATGTGGTGTACTTACAGTAAAAAGCAGTCGCTAACTACCCACCATGATTATCATGGCCAGTACCATGTGTACTAGGGATAAGCAAAAAAAAAACATATCTGGTCACCTGCTCCCTCTAGTCTATAAAGAGGGAGCCAAAAGCTTCCCCATGTGCACTAGGTGTAAAGCCGAAGAGGCCACTCCCCAACATATACTAAATTGTATTGGAAAGGACAAAGGATCCCTGTACAGAGAACCAAGAACTTGAACTTCTTTATGAGCACGACCTCCAAGATCTAATTTAGACTAATAAAAGGATAAGTAAAAAAAAATCTCGCATAAGCAGTCAGGATATGCCAATTTTGTTTTTAGTATCAACACCTGACCTTTTATCTTATTTTTTCACATTTTGATAAGGCACAATTTGGATTATTCTATATACAGTTATCAGCGTCATGCGTTCTGTCACCGTTTGCTGCGCCACCATGTGGTGCGACGGTGACCTTGAGTGACGTAATGACAGGGTAGGAACAAGAAATCACTTGCTATCATTATCATATCATTTTATGTATATATCAGATTTAAATATATTCATACAAAAAATCTAAATAATACAATTTTCAAATATCGTTGTGAAAATTTACATTTTTATTTTTGTATTTTAAAAACACACAAAGATTGAAGCGGGACGTTTCAAAAGAGTGCCATCCACGACGCCAATTTATAATTGTAAAGAATAGTATTTTAATAAAACATTTAATCGGGTAAAACCCGGGCGTTGCCCGGGTCATTCGGCTAGTAGATTATAAACACAAGGTAATAAGACCAAATCCAAATAAATAAATAGTGTGTGACGTTTCGGTAACAGCGTTGATAGCATCTTCAGACAAAAGTACTGAATGAGAAATTTTACCACAGCATCTTTTTACATCTTGATAACAGGAACTATTTAAAAACATGCTGTGGTAAAATTTCTCATTCAGTACTTTTGTCTGAAGATGGTAACAACGCTATTACCGAAACGTCACACATTATTTATTTATTTGGATTTGGTCTTATTACCTTGTGTTTTTCACATTTTAAACCTATTTAGGCAAGTTTGGCTTTAAATACCCATTTCTTGATTTCTCAGGAAACCTCTAGGACCAAATTTTTGGTCGTTGTAGTACACCCTGCACCACATTGATGAAGGCAAACAGCTTGAAAGGCATTCATGGTTGGATTTTCATGATTTATCATTAAATAGGTTGGCCAAATTTTATGGGACAATTCTAAATCAATGTTTAGTTGAATTTTATTCCACTAGATCCTGAACAGAATTTTCTGGCTCCTCATTGCTAACAAAACTTTGTACTTGCCATTTTCACCGTACCAATGCAATAGATGTCAATCTCCTGTAAGTGAAAAAGCACAATTTGGATTATAGATTATAATACAAGAAAATAAGACCTTATCCAAATATATTATCCAAATTTATTAGTATGTGACATTTCGGCTACAACATTGTCACCATCATCAGACAAATTCATATCCACACAAGGTAATAAGACCAAATCCAAATAAATAAATAGTGTGTGACGTTTCGGTAACAGCATTGTTACCATCTTCAGACAAAAGTACTGAATGATATGATATAATGATATAATACTGATGAATTCAGTACTTTTGTCTGAAGATGGTAACAACAATGTTACTGAAAAATCACACACTATTTATTTATTTGGATTTGATCTTATTACCTTGTGTTTATAATCTATAATTCAAATTGTGCCTTATCAAATTCATATCCATTTATTCTTTTGTCTGATGATGGTGACAATGTTGTTGCTGAAATGTCACACACTAATAAATTATTTGGATATGGTCTTATTGTCTTGTATTCCTGTAAGTGAATTAAATGATACAACAGATTTCTCGAGATGTGAATTTCTTTTCATTTTTATTGTAATCTCAAGTTTTACCTCCCTTCAACAGGAGAAAAATAAAAATGAACAAATGATAAAGCACAATTTGGATTATAGATTATAAACACAAGGTAATAAGACCAAATCTAAATAAATAGTGTGTGACGTTTCAGTAACAGTGTTGTTACCATCTTCAGACAAAAGTACTGAATGAGAATGGGGTGGTAAAATTTCTCATTCAGTACTTTTGTCTGAAGAAGGTAACAACACTGTTACTGAAACATCACACACTATTTATTTATTTGGATTTGGTGTCTTATTACCTTGTGTTTAAAAAAGAACAATAATAATTATTCATTTTTATTGATAAGGTACAATTTTGATTATAGATTATAAACACAAGGTAATAAGACCACATCCAAATAAATATATAGTGTGTGACATTTCTGTAACAGCGTTGTTACCATCATCAGACAAAAGAATAAATGAGAAAAAATATCACAGCAAGTTCTTAAATAGTACTATTATCAAGTGAAACGTCACACACCATTAAATTATTTGGATTAGATCTTATTTTATTATATCTATAATCTAAATTGTGGCTTATCAGTAACTATTTAAGAACATGCTGTGACATATTTTCTCATTCAGTACTTTTGTCTGAAGATGGTAACAACTCTGTTACAGAAACTTCACCCACTATTTATTTATTTGAATTGGATCTTATTAATTTGTTTGAGTCAAAAGGCGATCTCCATCAATTAATATTATATAAAAGGGCGTACCTGGATCTGTAAAGAAAAAAAAAACAATTTTTTTTCTTAAAATATTTCAAGAGATTGCTCCCTCTTTATCAATTTATTGCACAGTGAATTTAATTTACAAATTATTGTACATCATGTTTTTTTTTTTTTCTTTACAGATCCAGGTACGCCCTTTTATATAATTATCAATTTGTGTTTATTCATTATTGAATGTTGTACTCCAGTAAAAGGGAGGTAAAACTTGAGATTGTAATAAAAAATGAAAATAAACACATCTTCAGAAACCTGTTGCCTTGTTTAATTTGATCTTACATCACCTTAGGTACTGGCAACACACGGCCATACTTTTCAAACAGCTCACAGAGAATTTCATTGTCTAGGACATCCTCCAAGTTGTTGTTGTTTCTTATCCCCTTGTGTAAAGATTACGCCAATTCCATGAGTCCTCAAAGTTCTTGATGTAGACATTCATAGAGTGACCCGAAGCTCTGTAGCACCGTAGCACTGTATCAACCTAGCTCTGTATCACCATAGGACTGTAGCACCGTAGCTCTGTATCTAGTAGCTCTCTAGCACCGTAGTACTGTAGTTCTCTAGCACGGAGTAAGGACGTGTGGAAGGCCGTGCTGCAGGACCAGAAAGACCTTCCTCATTACCCTCCTCGCCCTGGGTCTGGTGCTCTACCTGGGTCCCAATGTCTTCCGCTGGCTCAGGGTGCGCACCCCCATCATGATAGGTGGGTTGGTGTCCTGCGCATGGCCTGCCCCGCCGCTCACAGCTCTGTCCAGACTCCAACATTGGCTGCGTGGCCCAATACATGGACCCCTTCATCAAGAAGGCAGCTGTCTCCGACGCCACCTATCACATTGGCTACGGCCTCAACCCCACTTTCCTGCCTTACATAGGTACGTAGCAAGGAATCTCTTGATGTTGATGGCTTGCACCATCTGTCAGAATAAATATTCCATCAGCAAGCTGTCAGTAAATTTTGAAGCAAGAAAATGATTATTCTTTGAATGTGAAAGCTTGTAAAAAATAGGAACTTACCCTCTATTATTAATTTGTTTATTTTTTCATTGTCGTCTGTTTTACACAAGTTGAATCTTGTTAGAACGATGTATGTAAATTATATAATTCTTTTGTTGCCTTAAATACGAGGTTTCTCTCTCTCTCTCTATCTGAAAATGTTTAAAGTTTAATTTTAGAAATCTGAGAGTTGTCTTCAAAAACGATCCAACAACTTTTAGTTACATAATCAGGAGATTCCTTTCTCTTAATGTATCCACCTGGTCCCAGTACAATTTCACTTTTGTCTCACACACACACACACATATATATATATATATATAGAAGCAATGGGCACTTCTCCTGTCAAAATAAACGTCAGCATCTGACGCCATCTATTGACCGTCGCCGCAACTAGCGGCCTCGGGTCGGTGACAAAGCCACAACACCAACTTTGGCAAACTGATAAGCGTCCACCTAGAGACCATGGTTTCGAGGGCCATTAGGCCATTATCAGTTTGCCAAAGTTGGTGTTGTGGCTTTATCACCGACCTGAGGCCACTAGTTGCGGCGACGGTCAATAGATGGCGTCAGATGCTGACGTTTATTTTGACGGGAGAAGCGCCCATTGCTTCTATGGATTAATTTCCTCCCGGCAAATTTTCCATCTACATATATATATATGACATAATAAAAATCATATTTTTATTATTCATTAATATAATTATAATTTAAATAATCATAGAATTAACACAGAGTTAATTTTTTAAAATCCTTAACAAAAGGAGTACAACGCAATATTGTTTTTTGTTTATACTTAGAATATCATATAGAATTGTATGTATGAAAACTGTTTGTTCTTAAAAATATAATCATTAAAATAAATTCAATTTTGGATATAAAGTTATCATTTCAATTCAATCCACGACTGCATGAATGAATTGGTAACGTACCTAAAATACATCTTTTTTTACGACATATATATATATATATATTAAAAATAATGAAAGCATATCCTGACCAGGAGCACATGTGCTTTCTAGATGGCAGAGCGCCATCTAGTGGGACAGAAATCAACTAAACATTGATTTAACCTGTTCCCTGATATTTGGCCACCATCCACGAACACGTTTCGCACTGTTGGGGCTTGTAAAACGTGGAGCAGGCTGTACCATTGTGACCAAAAATATTTTTGGTCCCAGAGGCTTCTTGAGGAACCAAGAAATGAGTTATATAAATATACAGTTAAACCTGTCTATAACACCCCCTCTTGGGACTCACCAAAATAGGGTGCTGTAGAGAGGGAGTGCTATAGACAGGTCATTTTTAATGTAAATTGTATCGTACTACATATATAAAATTGGGTGCTATAGAGAGGGAGGTGTTATTTAGAGGGGGCACTATAGACAGGTTTAACTGTATATGTATATACATGTATGTGTGTGTACTTTACATCCCTCCCACATGGTTTGTGCTTGGTGCAGGGAACGGCAAGCTGGCCCTGCCCCTACTGGGGGAACAGACCCACCTCCATGTCCGCCACGGGAGAGCCCTCTCTGTCTCCACGGACTTCAACCCCATTGTGCAGGTCCGGTGGATGGACTACTCCCACCAAGGTACAGTCCTTCCTTCCATTTCCAACAACCTGGGTTCTGTGTCGTCACTGCTACTGAGGTTTGAGTGATGCACAGAGGTGTTAGCTATTGCAGCATTCACTGGGGAACACTTGATTGATGTGTCAACATTCCAAGTCATTACAAATGAAAACACCAAAACGCAAATGTTTCTTTTCACAAATAAATCAAACTTCTACTGTGATGAAAGGACAGTTGAGGTTTGATTTATTTATTATTAATTTTTTTTTTTGCTTATCCCTAGTACACGTGGTACAGGCCATGATAATCATGGTGGGTAGTTAGCGACTGCTTTTTTACTGTAAGCGCACCACATGTCTACACATGTGAAAGCAGTTCGACTTTGCACTTACAAATGTGCCAGAGCCCCGTTTGATTACTTGCACTCGCTGGTAGGGTTGGACTTTTGCAAGAATCGGGGGGCCATTGGAGCATTTTTTAATATATATATTTTTTTTAACAGAAAAAAAGTGTCCAATGCGGGAATCGAACCCGGGTCGTAGTGGTCGAAAACCAAACGGTTTAACCAGCCTTCCACCGACCCCCCCGATTTATTTGTGAAAAGAAACATTCATGTTTTGGTGTTTTCATTTGTATTATATAGATGACGTTGCTATGTATTAATTCCAAGTCATTCTTGAAGTTCGAGGTTGCCCCGACATTCATTGTTCCTGAGACAACAGACACTTCAGCTGGCCAGTAGAGTTTTTCAACGTTTCAACAAAAATCTTTTGTCCTCTTCAGCAAAAAAATTTAAAATAAATTTTATGGAAATGCGCATTTTAAAAATATTTTAAAAACACTTTTGCATAAAGTTTATGTTGCGTTGTGCCCGTTGTTTTGTCAATAATCCACTCTGAGTCATCGGAACTCCCTTGGTACCGGTTTTATTTATAACCAGTGACGGAACATAAGGAGAACACCACACACAGCCAGACGCAGAGTAACTCCCCTGCTCGCAGCCAAAACCAAAACCAAACCCGCCGGGTTCCAGTCTCGGCCTGTTCCCGCCGTCAGGCGCGAAGTGGCATGAGGATTCTCGCCTGAACCCTCAACAGTTTAGTTTTTTATTTTTTTCCTAGTAAACACAAAAAGATTTTTTGGAAAAATCAAAAATATTAAAAATTTACTGTTATTTAAAGAACAGAGTTACTATGTGAGGCAACTTTCCCTTAGAATAGGACAGCTTCAGGTCGGAGGCTCGTGGACTTATTCCACTGGGTCACCTGGGAGCTTGGTAATTCCATGGTTACCTCTGTGTTACACTGGAACTGCCATTGTTCCACCAGCCCTCTTGACACTACTGTATATAAAAATAAAGGTCACCTCTCCCGTCAAAATAAGACGTCAAAACTAGATACCATCTATTGACTGTCACCGCAAACTAGCTGCCTTGGGTCAGTGACAAAGCCACAACACCAGCTTTGGCAAACTGAGTCCACCTGGAGACTATGGTGTCATCCTAATGGCCCCCATCAGTCCAGGGCGGACTTTATTCCATGAGATCCACAAGGGACCTAATGGAATCTTCACTATCTGCCAAAAAGGTGTTTAAATGGCTAAGTGGCTGGGTCAAATCTATGGTCAATATTTAGATGGAAATTTTGCCGGAAGGATATTAATCTATGAAAATAAAGATTGCCTCTCTTGATAAAGCACAATTTGGATTATAGATTATAATAAAAGAATATAAGACCTAATCCAAATAATTTATTAGTTTGTGATGTTTCGGCAACAACATTGTCACCATCATCAGACAAAAGAATAAAATTAAAAATTGACAGAAGTGTCTGTTGTTTCAAGAACAGAGTTACTATGTGAGGCAACTTTCCTGGGGAATAGGACAGCTTCAGGTTGGAGCCTCGTGGTCTTATTCCACTGGGTCACCTGAGAGCTTGGTGATTCCATGGCTCTTATCTGTGTTACACTGGAACTGCCATTGTTCCACCAGTCTCTAGATATATTTTATTCTTTTGTCTGATGATGGTGACAATGTTGTTGCCGAAACGTCACACACTAATAAATTATTTGGGTTAGGTCTTATTTTCTTTTAGTCACCTCTCCTGCTAAGATAGACATTAAACCGCTGTCTATGTTACCTAGACTTGTGGGCTCTACATGTTGACCCAACCACTGGAAGCCGTAGTAACCCCCATGTTATGGCACAGACGGGACTGCGGTGGACTACGTCACCGGACTAGGCCACCACTACAGCTGCTACAACAAGGTAGGGTCCGTCCTCCCCCCCCTAGTCCGGCTCACCTGGCTCTGGACTGGTAGAGAAGGAGGTTCTTCACCGTGAAGACAGAGTTCCTGGCTGACCGCAGCAACCCTTCCCTCCTGGTGCAGAAGATTGAGTTATTCAACGACCTGGTGGGTACAGCTCTGTGTCAGTTGCCACTTTGTAGGACAAGTCAAGTTGTAACAACAGTTTCTTTATTTTATTTAAATGATCTATCAAGCTCTAAGGTATCACAAACCCTACTACAGGAGTTGTTGTTGTTGTTGTTTCTTATCCCCTTGTGTAAAGATTACACCAATTCCATGAGTTCATGCTCCTCCAGCTGTTTGATGATAAGCAGCGGCCTCTCCCAAAGGTCCTGTTTGATACATCTAATACAAGTCAAAATGTGTTCTGGAGCTGCAGGTGCCAAGCTACATTTTGGGCAAAATGTAAAAAAAAGGAGTAAACAAAGCCACAACATCAACTTTGGCAAACTGAGTCCACCTGGAAACCATGGTTTCGGGCTAATGGCCCTTGTCGGTCCAGATCGGACTTTATTCCATGAGATCCACAAGGGACCTAATGGAATCTTGACAATCTTCCAAAGAGATTGATAAGGTACAATTTGGATTATAGATTATAAAACAAGGTAATAAGACCAAATCCAAATAAATAAATAGTGTGTGACGTTTCAGTAACAGCATTGTTACCATCTTCAGACAAAAGTACTGAATGAGAAACAATAGTGCAGCATTTTTCAAATAGTTACTGTTATCAAGTGTGTAAACAAGATAACATAAACACTTGATAACACTAACTATTTAAACCATGCTGTGATGTTTTCTCATTCAGTACTTTTGTTTGAAGATGGTAACAATGCTGTTACCGAAATGTCACACACTATTTATTTATTTGGTGTTATTACCTTGTGAGAGAGTATAAACTGTATGTTTAGAATATCAGTGTTGTGTTATCTATACACTTAAGAAACAACAACAACAGAATATCAGTAGAACAACCTCCCTTAAGAACACTCTCGCTAGAGGACACCTCTCTACAAAGGACACTTTTCATTTGCTAAATTACCATATTTACAATTTAGCAACTCTCCAGTAAGAGAACCCTTCTACCTAAAGGACACTTTGGCTCTGTAACTAGGTGTTGTCCTTTACAGAGAGGTAGTTGGCTCCTGTATTAATAAAAATATTTTCCATTCCACACAGATGGGAGAAAACAATCAGAAATGTGAACATGGTCAATTGTCATGATTTATCATAAAAAGATATATGGCCAATATTCTGGAATAAATAAAAATATCAACCATTAGTTCCTGACAGATGGCCTATTTCAGTTACATGGCCAGGAGTTGTCTCCCAGCTGCTGTTCAGTAGAACTCCACGGCAGCTGTGGCAGCTCATTTTGCAATTCTCACCGCACGAGCATTGTGTTGATAATGTACTATGGCGTCACTGTACTGAAATGTCAGAATTGTTAAAGCACAATTTGAATTATAGATTATAGTTACAGTTTTTTTTTTTTTTTATGCAAAAGAAATGTGCTACAATTAACAGAATGGAAGAAAGAGGAAATATCAATGATATTTATAGATATGATTTTAATTATATTTTTAAAAATTCCACTTCTAATTTTAAGAATTAGGTTATAAACACAAGGTAATAAGACCAAATCCAAATAAATAAATAGTGTGTGACGTTTCGGTAACAGCGTTGTTACCATCTTCAGACAAAAGTACTGAAGATTTTGTCTGAAGATGGTAACAACGCTGTTACCGAAACGTCACACACTATTTATTTATTTGGATTTGGTCTTATTACCTTGTGTTTATAATCTATAATCCAAATTGTGCCTTATCAAGAATTAAGTTGTATTGTAGGATGTCTTAGAAAACTATTTTTTTCTTATCTGCCATCTTGTTTAGACACTTGATAGCAGTAACTATTTAAGAACATGCTGTGGTATTTTTTCTCATTTATTCATAAAGGTTGATAAAGCACAATTTGGATTATAGATTATAATACAAGAAAATAAAACCTAATTCAAATAATTTATTAGTGTGTGATGTTTTGGCAACAACATTGTCATCATTTTTATTCTTTTGTCTGATGATGATACCAATGCTGTTACCGAAAGGTCACACACTATTTAAATTATTTACATTAGGTCTTATTTTCTTGTATTCTCATTTATTCTTTTGTCTGATGATGGTAACAATGCTGTTACCGAAACGTCACACACTATTTATTTATTTGGATTTGGTCTTATTACCTTGTAACTGAAGTGTAATCTCAACCATGTGTGGGTCCAGAAAGAAGACATCCAGGTCTCCCTGCTGCAGGAGAAGCCGGCACAGTCCCGGCCTCTGGGGTAAGTTACCTCTGTGTGGTCCATTGAAGTGTTTGTGGAGGGACACACGTCTTGTCACCCACCCACAAAGTCCAGGACACTGCCACAGTCCCATTGAAATAAATGTCAAAGGTGTTTTAAATTTACAGAAAATAAAAAGTACAAGGTAATAAGACCAAATCCAAATAAATAAATAGTGTGTGACGTTTCTGTAACAGCGTTGTTACCATCTTCAGACAAAAGTACTGAAACTACAAGTACATTCAGTATGAATTCTTCTTTCTTATCTCAAAGCCATGATAATCATGGTGGGTAGTTAGCGACTGCTTTTACTGTAAGTGCACCACATGTCAATCAGTATGAATGAATGTTAACAACGTTGTTACCGAAACGTCACACACTATTTATTTATTTGGATTTGGTCTTATTACCTTGTGTTTATAATCTTTAATCCTGGCTAGTGGCTGTAGGGAATGACAGTGTATACACCGAGCTAACCTGGATGTACCAATGACAAGTGGTGTTGGCAGACTGACCCTGGAGGACGGCACCAAGTACCGGCTGAGTGGACTGAAGCTACCACTGGAGGGAGGGGGCCAGCTGGGGGTGGTGGTGGTGGTCCCTGACCTGCCGGAGTCCCTGGTGCTGGGGGCTGAGAGGTCCGTAGTCCCATAGTGTCTCTGTTGAGGAATGTTCCCATAGTCCAGCTGTCTCCAGTAGTTACACACCTCTCATTGTCCACAAAACCACACTTTTTACAAAACAAAAAGAATGATTAAACACACAAGGTGGTGGTGGTGGTGCTTATCTCCATGGTTAAACCAATTCCTGAAGTCCACTCCTCTCTAATTTTGTGATGGTAGTTATAGGCCTGGGGTCCTCTATTGTCAGTTCTGAGCATGATATGTTCCTGAGAAGCTTCCGCACTATTGCATTTCAAGCAGTTATTGAAGGTTTTTTGTTTATTTTGAAATTTTAAGGTTTTTATATGGCCACTTCTTAGTCTTGCTAAAGCTGTTTGTTGATTTCTATTGAGTTTTTGAAGTTCTTCTAATTGTTTCAATGTACCAGTGATGATTTGGATAAGCTGTCAGTTTTGATTTAGTTTCTTTTTTTTTTTTTTTATATGTATACACACAAGGTAATAAGACCAAATCTAAATAAATAAATAGTGTGTGATCTAATCTATAATCCAAATTGTGCCACTCTCTTTAAACCAATAGTATGATCTTTTATTATACCCAATTTTTTAAAAATCAAATTGGGTATAAAAATATATATACCATTGATGTTAAAAATTACTCTTTCTGCTTTAAAAATGTATTTTTTTGTGGAATATGAACAAATGGGTGTGTCACCCCTGTAGTCTACTGGGGACCTTGCTCACCATGAAAGCTCTCCACCTCACTATAACATCATCACTTGGGACCCAGATTTTATGTTGTTGCTATAACCCTGGCTAAGACAATATACCCCAATACAGTGTTGGAGTAGTGTGGTGGATTGAACTGACAAACCACTGGGAGGGCACTTTTTTAGCCGACTTATTTTATTTAGGTTTGTTGTTGTTGTTGCTTATTCCTCAAGTCATTTAAACAATCTCCATAAGGTTCCATTGTCTCGGCTTTTCTATTATAGTCCTGGGGTTCTCCCAGAGTTTGGAGGATTAGGTTTAGATTTGTATACACAGGGATCTTGCCAAAGTGTGTTGGTGTGTGGTCCAGCTCCCGGACTCTCTACATCCGGACCATAGTCCACTACGGAGCCCCCAGCTCCCAGCCGGATGCAGACCTCAAGTCAGCTGAGACTTCCGCCCTCAACGTAAGTCCAGAAGTCCGCCGCCTGTGGTCCGTGCTCAGCCGCTGGTGCAGATGCTCAAGAAACTCCACAACACCAGCTACCGGGACCTGCGCCAGAAACACATCCAGACCTGGAGCCAGGTAGGTGACCTTCCCCTGGGACTGTCACAGAGGCTCGATGAACAGGTGCAAGTAACCAAACAGGGCTCTTGTACCTCGCAGGTTTAAAGCTGAACTCCCGCTGTAATACACTCAGCCATATAACAATGTAAGTCCAACCCCACCAGCGAGTGCAAGTAACCAAACGGGGCTCTGGCACATTTGTAAGTGCAAAGTCAAACTGCTTTTCACATGTGCAGACATGTGGTGCACTTACAGAAAAAGCAATTGCCTACTTCTACCCACCATGATTATCATGGCCTGTACCACGTGTGTACTAGGGATAAGCAAAAAAACAATGCAGCCAGTTCCATTCACACTAACAGCTCCGCCCAGCACAGCGGGACCCTGTGGAGGCATGTACAGTAGTTGGCAGGAACAGCTGTCAACAAATCAGAAATGAAGCCATTAAAAGGCTTTGAACAATGTTGGATGACCAAATTTAAAGAAATTAAAGGAAATTTTTTATATTCAGCATATGTATACTTGCCTGGAGGTTATTCTTCTAGTTCTCCTGTAGTAGGACATGTGTTTAGCCTGAAATCTAGAGAAATAAAAAATTGTGAAAGAAACTTAAAACTGGATTACTTGTTGATAAGGCACAATTTGAATTATAGATTATAAATTCAGTACTTTTGTCTGAAGATGGTAACAACGTTGTTACCGAAACGTCACACACTATTTATTTATTTGGATTTGGTCTTATTACCTTGTGTGGATTACTTGCTGATTTTATTAAATTAGAGAAATTAATTACAAAATCAACAATAATTTTCTTTTTTTTTATTGGGACAAAGCAAGCTTTTGGGCAAAAACATTCTATTACTGGCTAATTGAAGTTATAAGGAGAAATACAGCAGGAGCTGTTTGTAACCTTGATTAGCCAGTAGAAGGCTGTTTTTCCTTGAAAGCTTGCTTTGTCCCAATAAATTGGAAATTAATTGTGGAATTTTTAATTGATTTTTATATTACTGTCAACAATCCTACTTTACATAGTCAAATTTAGAGTTGAATTAATTTTGAAACCAAGTTACTATTACTGTAAATCTCTCTTTAAATGTACTAAACAGGACCTTTGGGAGTGGCCGCTGCTTATCATAAAACAGCTCGAGGAGCATGAACTCATGGAATTCGCGTAATCTTTACACAAGGGGATAAGAAACAACAACACTGTCTATAAACAGTTGGAGGAGCATGGAATTGGTGTAATCTTTACACAAGGGGATAAGACAACAACACTGTCTATAAACAGCTGGAGGAGCATGAAATTCATGTAATCTTTACACAAAGGGATAAGAAACAACAGCACACTGTCTATAAACAACTGGAGGAGCATGGAATTGGTGTAATCTTTACACAAGGGGATAAGACAACAACACTGTCTATAAACAGCTGGAGGAGCATGGACTCATGGAATTCGTGTAATATTTACACAAGGAGATAAGAAATAACAACAACACTGTCTATAAACAGCTGGAGGAGCATGGACTCATGGAATTTATGTAATCTTTACACAAGGGGATAAGACAACAGCACTGTCTATAAACAGCTGAAGGAGCATGGAATTCATGTAATCTTTACACAAAGGGATAAGAAACAACAGCACACTGTCTATAAACAACTGGAGGAGCATGGAATTGGTGTAATCTTTACACAAGGGGATAAGACAACAACACTGTCTATAAACAGCTGGAGGAGCATGGACTCATGTAATTTATGTAATCTTTACACAAGGGGATAAGAAACAACAACACTGTCTATAAACAGCTGGAGGAGCATGGAATTGGTGTAATCTTTACACAAGGGGATAAGAAACAACAACAATCTCTCTTTAAGAAGACACCCCCGCTGGAGGACACTTCAGTCTACAAAGTACAGTTTTCATTGCCGAAATTACTATTTTTACTATTTAGCAACTCTCTGGTAAGAGGATATACAAGGTGCGTTTATTAATTTCCAGGACTGGTTTAAAAATATAATAAATAAAAAAGCTAGAGAAAATATTTTTTTACAGAGTTGAATATTGGACATTCGACCACACCTGACTGAAAGCACGAGTCTCGTGGCGCACGCGCCGATCTAAAAATAGAACAAAACAACTTCCTTGTAAGGTTTGCATTTCTAATTTTAAAATGGCCATTTTCGAAGAGCAGAGAATCTGCATTAAGTTTTGTTTTAAATTGAAAAAAAGTGCTACTGAGACGTATGAATTGATTAAAGAAGCTTTTGGCGATGCAGCTTTATCCCTTTAAGAACTTTTGAATGATTTTCACGCTTCCAAAAAGGTCGGGAAAAGGTAAACGATGATCAGCATACTGGGCGTCCAAGATCATTTCATTGCGAGGAAAACAAGCTCAAAATAAAGGAGTTAATTAAATCTAACAGAAGAATTATCTTCAGAGACTGGACTATCTGTTTATGTGGGGATAATGAGGTGCTTAAGGGAGGCAGTGCGCCTTAAAAGACCTGAAAGATGGCAAAACAATGACTGGATACTGTTAACTTTGATGTTTAATTAATTTTCTAGAAATTTATATCAAACAGAAGAAGTCTGCACTTATAAAAGAAAAAAGAAGTTTATTTTTCTTCCTTAAGAATATTTACATGCAACTCAAGCAAAACTAAAATTAAAATTAAAAATTGAACGAACAAAATTTACATATCTTTTGATAGATTGAATTTACCTTTTCTTGGTCAAAAAACAATAGAAAAATAAATTAATTAATATTCAATCACTCATATTTAATTATTTTTTTTTAAGTTCATCCACATCAACTCCCCCTTTTTTAAGAGAGCAATACTCATTAAGGTACATATCTATCCGGTGGTCTCCTCTCTCGTAGTGGATATCTCCGGGAAGGTGTAGATTCAGTCGGTGGTCCAGGTGTAGATTCTGCTACTATTGTAGCAGGAGTCAGGGGACTTGACGTCTGAGGCCTTGGGTAGCTTATTCCTTCTTCAGATGACGAAACATCCTTTCTCTCCATACTTCTCCTCATATAGTTAGTGTGTACTTTCCTTTCTATTCCATCAGTTTCTATCATACAGCTGTTGCTTCCCACTATTCTCGTTACAATCCCAAACATCCATTTCGGTTTTCCTCTTTCCATCCATCTGTATCTTACTCTATCATTTACTTTGTAGCTATTGTTCTGTTTTTTATTTTTTAATCTCCCCACTCTTACTGATTTCTTGCTCAACATGGAAATCTTCGTTCTAATCTCGCGATTTAAAAATATTCCAGCCGGGGATTTCTCCGTTCTAGTCAAAGGACTCAGTCTATATGCATATAAAGCCTTAATCAAAGCAAACTCAAGGGGCAATTCCTTTTCCTCCGAAATAATTCTTTTCATAGTTTTTTTTATCTCTCTTACAGACACTTCCGCTAGTCCGTTGCTCTCCGGATGGTAAGCGGGGCTGAACATCGCATGTATGCCATTTCTTTCGAAAAATGTCTTTATTTCATAACTTCTAAACGGGGGCCCATTATCCATTACCGCCACCTCCGGGATACCATATCTCGCTAAACATTCTCTCAAAAAGTCTATGCAGAATCCCGCCGATGTATTTGGAACCATTTGACATTCTATCCAATTAGAATGCGCATCCACCAATATCAAAAAAGTTTTTCCCGCAAAATAGAAATAGTCAAGATGAATTCTCTTCCAAACTTTGTTTGGTGGAGTCCACTCGGTAAATTCCTGTTTTGGCAGCTTTGATGTGTTTTCCATACAAGTGCTACAGCTTTTAGACAGTTTCTCAATTTGCTCATCCATTCCCGGCCAATAGACAGAACTTCTGGCCAGAGTTTTCATTTATTTACTCCAATATGATTTTCATGGATGATTTTCAAAACATATTCTCTTAAGGAATCGGGGATGATCATTCTATTTCCGAAAAACAGGCAATTTCTTACTATTGTTATCTCGTTTTTAATTCTATTATAAGGTTTTATATCTACCTCTGAGTCAACATCATACCTATCGTACTTGACTAACTTATATAGTTTTCTAAGAGTTGGATCTTCTTGGGTTTTGTACGATACCAAGACGTAATCTAATATCGAATTTTCTATTAATAATATTTCTCCCATTTCCTCTTCCTTCTCCCCTTTTTCAGGATTTGGAAATCTTGAAAGAAAATCTGCAAGAGGTATTTCACTTCCCTTAGTATACTTAATTTCAAAATTAAAATTTGATATTGAGAGTGACCATCTATGTAATCTATTTGCCACTAAGGCTGGTAAATTATTTTTATCGCCAAAAATGGCTAGTAATGGTTTGTGATCTGTATTAATAATAAATTTTCTTCCGTAAAGGAATTGTTTTAGCCTGTTTAAGGTAAAGAATATTGCTAGTCCTTCTTTTTCTATTTGGGAATATTTCTTTTCTGTGTCATTTAGTGTTCTTGAAACAAAAGTAATTGGTTTCTCAGTGCCGTCTACAATATGGGAAATATATCCTCCAATACCATAATTTGATGCATCACAAGTAACATAAAGAGGTAAATCTTGCGAATAATGCGTCAAACAAGTTTTTGTACTAATCAAATTTTTACATTTTTCGAAAGCCTGATCATGTTCATTTTTCCAATTCCAATTATAACTTCTTTTCAATAGAGAGAATAAAGGATTTGCATGTATGGATAAATTTCTAATGAATTTACTGTAGAATGACAACATGCCCAAGAAAGATTTCAATTCTGAAATGTTACTCGGTTTAGGACATTTTTTTATACTGTCCAGTTTATCCTCAAGGGGATAGATTCCATTTTTATTTATTCTATGTCCCAAATAATCGATTTCATCAACAAAAAACAAAGATTTTTCTTTATTAATTGAAAAATTAAAATCCGATAATTTATTCATGACTGTTTCAATATCTGAAATATGCTCATTTACATCAGACGATGCTACAAGAATATTGTCTAAATATATTATTACATTTTTAAGACCGGAAAAAATATTGTCCATAGTTCTTTGGAAAATAGTTGCTCCGGACTTGATACCGAAGGGCAGCCTTTTATATTTAAAAAGGCCTTTATGGGTAGAAATAACTGTCAATTTTTGAGATTCCTCGTCTAGAAGTATCTGATGATATGCGCTTGAAAGATCAATTTTACTAAATATACTTTTACCAAAAAATGAATGTAAAACATTATCGATGTTCGGTATCGGATACTTTACATCCTCGATAAATGGATTTAAGGTTCTCTTAAAGTCTGCACAAATTCTAATTTTGCCGTTTTTCTTAGGGACGCATACTATATTATAAGTTCATCCACATCAGATACTTCACGTCGGTAATGCGCGGCCGCACACAGCCCATGTTGTTTTGCAGTTCTTGGCCAAGCATTCAACCATACAGATCCCTCATCCACCCTATTCCCCCGACTTAGCCCCCAATGACTTTTTCCTCTATCCTAAATTGAAAATGAACTTGAAAGGACGGAAATTTGACAACGTTGATATGATACAAGCTGAATCGAAGGCAACCTTGAGGAACCTCTCAAAAAGTGATTTTATCTCCTGCTTCGACAATTGGAAAAAAAGATGGAACGGGTGTATTGAGGCAGGAGGGGCATATTTTGAAAAATATTAAATTAGTTTTTTTATTTGTTTTATTTTTTCAAAGATACAGAGCAGTCCTGGAAATTAATGAACGCACCTTGTATAAAAGACACTTTTGGCTCTGTAACTACAGTAGAACTTTTCTGTAAAGGACATCACCTATTTGCAGAGGCAAAGTGTTCTTTAGTGAGAGGTGTCCTCTTACCGGAGAGTTGCTAAATAGTAAAAAAGGGAATTTTGGCAATGAAAACTGTCCTGTGTAGAGAGGTGTCATCTCATGGAGTATGTTCTACTCTAGGTGGTGTCCTAACTGAGAGGTGTTCTATAAGGTAATAAGACCAAATCTAAATCAATTAATAAGTTTAGACATTTCAGTAACTGTGTTGTTACCATCCTCACTCAGTGCTTTTGTCTGATGCTGGTAACAACGCTGTTACCGAAATATCACACACTATTTATTTATTTATATTTGGTCTTAATACCTTGTGTTTCTAATCCATAATCCAAATTGTACCTTATCACAAGACCTGCATCCCCATGTGCACTAGGTACAAAACCGAAGAGGCCATTCCCCAACATATACTAAATTGTATTGGAAAGGACAAAGGATCCCTGTACAGAGAACCAAGAAGAGTTCTTGAACTTCTTTATGAGCACACAACCTCCAAGATCTAATTTAGACTAATAAAAGGGAAAGTAAAAAACAAGAGAGGTGTTCTACAGTATCTAATTTAGACCAAGTTACAAATGAGAACATTAAGATGCAAATGTTTATTTCCACAAATAAACCAAGCCTCTACTGTCCCTACTGCGATGAAAACATATAGTAACAAAGTATTTATTATTTTTATTAACAGAGTGGTCATTTTTTAATGTTTATATTTTGCTACTCTGTAAATTTCCCTCGTGACTTATCTTTTGTTCACCATTCATAGTTTGTTCTTCCCTGAAATAAAATTGTTGTTGTTCGTTGTACACTTTTAGATTGGTGCACTATGATGTTGGTTTGTTTAGATTAAAATGGTCTCAAGCAAAGGTGACAATATATATATTTAAAGAGGATCAACTTTGTATACAAAACAAATCAAAAATCAAAGAACAAACTTTCTTTTTCTCGCGTATTTACACTTTATATACATCCAATCATTTTACATATTTTATTTTCTATCAGAAAATTAATACATATCTACATATATGCTGCATTTTTATCTTTAAGAATAAAATTTCCATATGGAATCATTACAGCACCTGCCACCGAAGATCCATCATCACTCCTGAGATGATTTTATTTCCACGGTGGTTCCCTTTGTCCGGATGTTGAAAGGCTAGACATTGGATATGTGAGCGGTTCTGGTCTGACGATTATGGAAATAGTATTCTATGTACTTAACCAGACCGTCCATTTCAGTTACACGACAGACTTCATGTGGTCCAGTCTGGTGCCATTCTTTTCCTTTCCTTTGATGACGTACCAGCACATAATCTCCAACTTGTTGTTCTTCCCTCCACGTGGCACTATGTGTTGTTGCCCAGCTGTGGAACTCTGGGTTTGGCATCAGCCACTCCAAGGCCACCGGAGCCATCAACGGGGACAAGATCAACGCCACTCTGTACTACATGGCAGCCAACAGCCGGACCTTGCTGCCTGCAGGGAGTCTGCAGACTGTGGACCGCTGCTACGATGGTCACCACACTCTGTGAGTCCATGAGTTGTGTACATGGACTGTTGGGACGGACTCCAACTGTTGTGACACAGGTGTTGTAATTGTGTTATCCAATGGAATGCTCCACAGTAAATATTTAGCCTTTAAATCAGGGAAGAGTTCAATGCGATCATCTGAAATATTTATACTTGTACACACACAGGTTGTCTGAATTTTCCTAAACTGGTGTGTTGTGACTTTATCATTACTAGTAAAGTTTTGTTAACATGCTCTGAAGCTACAAAGTAATAAGACCAAATAAATTAATAGTATGTGACATAACACTGTTGTTGTGGCACACTATATGGATTATAGATTATAAACACAAGGTAATAAGACCAAATCCAAATAAATAGTGTGTTCCTAAGTTGTTCCTTATTTGTCCCATTCAGTACTTTTGTCTGAAGATGGTAACAACACTGTTACTGAAACGTCACACACTATTTATTTATTTGTGTTGCAGATCCACTGTCTTTTTTTGTGTGTGCATTTTAATTTCACATTTTATTTGAAGATAACCAGAGGAAGGCCTTCAAAATGTAAGAAACCCGTGTAAGAAGACGCCCCCCTCCTCCCCCGCGGCGCGAGCGGCGGCGGTCACGCCCATGATGCAACTTCCGCCCTCTCACGCCCCCCACTTCTCTTTGTTCTCTACTTGTTGTCGACGCCTGCTCGCGTCTTGACCAAAAACTCTATCTCTCTCTTTTGAAGTAATACTTTTCCTGTAATTTTTGTATCAATTATAAATAAATTTCCCTTCTTCACAGCAATCATTGAGTTGCTATAGTTTTAATTATTTTATGCTGGTTACACCGTCCAGTGATACGAATTTCTTTGTTCAAAGCTCGACATTTTTTGGCGTCCGCGACAGGACGGTGCAACAGCATATTTTGTAACTCAAAATGAATCGCCTCAAGAAAGGAAGAAGGCCTGTTCGTGGCCAAATCACAAAGCTCATCAACAGTGTTGAAACAGCCCTGAAGAAGCCTGTAGAAGAACTGGACAAGACAGACTTGAGGGTCTCAGCACTACAGCTTGAAGATTTATGTCGAGATCTTCATGAATGGGATGAGAAAGTAACTGAGGCCATGTTGGATGAAGAAGTGACTGAAGATGAACAGGACAAAGAATATGATGAACGTCTGAGGTACGACAGACTAATCAAAAGGATGAGAGAAGAGTTAGAGAAAGTACTGAATCCGAAGAAAGGTGTGTCGCCCCAGCCTGATGAAACCTCTTCGGATACGAGCAACAGTACAAGCCGGAGAAGAGTTCTGCTTCCCAAGAGAAAACTCCCAGAGTTTGGAGGTGATGTACGTGAATGGATCACCTTCTGGTCAAGGTTTGAAGACATCCACAACGACGAGGATCTCTCAGACTCAGATAAGTACCAATATCTTGTAGACTGCATGTTGGAAAATTCCGAAGCTCAGCAACTAGTTCTAAGTTATCCTGTCTCAGGAAAGAATTATGCTTCGGTAATCAAAGATCTTAAAGAAAGATTTGGGCAAGATAACATGCTAATAAAGGTCTATGTTCGAGATCTATTGTGGTTGGTCATCCGAAGTGCACAAGAGAGAAAGGTCAACTTTAAAGATCTTGTGACAAAGTTGAACTCTCAAATTAGGCATTTAAGTATGCTTGGTGTAACTACAGACAAGTGTGCCGATATATTGTATCCGGTAGTTGAATCATGTCTACCGGAGGATGTCCTCATCTCATGGCAGCGCAGCAGCGAACCGGAAGACCTAGAAAGCTTGATGAAATTTCTTCGTCGTGAGGTCAATCAGACTAAGGATAGAGAAATGGCCTACAATAAGCATTCAGATTCCTTAGCTCAGCCTACACCAGGGAAGATAGAAACGAAGAAAAGAAGTTTCAATGCAAGGCGTGAAATTGCTACAACCTCTGGATTTATGCATTCCGACATCTCACCAACACTGCGTGAGAAATTTAAATGCATTTTCTGCGACAATGGTCATCCAAGTCAAGACTGTCGAAAAGGAATGAAAATGGGCATGGACCAGAAAAATGAGAAAATCAAGAGCTACAAGAGATGTTTTAAATGTCTGCTTCCAGGCCACAGAAGCAGGCAATGTAAAAAGAAAGTGCGCTGTGATTTCTGCAAGAGGGATGGGCATTATGCCATCATGTGTAGAGGTGCAGATCATGCTGAAACTGAAATAAAGAGTCCACAGCGACCACAGAATTCAACACCAACTCCAGGTTCGAGTGATGTAGCTACGGTGAACGAGATGTCCAACTGTGTAAGCACCAAAGCATGCCTTGAGACATTATTAGTGAAAGTTTGGGGTCCTAAAGGTAGCAAAGTGGTACGGGCAGTAATTGATAGTGGATCATCCCAATCGTACATTTTGGAACACATTGTAAAGGATTTGGGTGTTCCTATCATGGGAGAAGAAGAGCTTGATCATGAAATATTTGGTGGGATCAGGTATACTGATCGGCATCGGATCTACTGCCTGACTCTATCAAGTATTGAGAATGATAGATGCATTTCATGTCCGGCATCAGCCACTAATCAAATAGCCAGATGTATAAGAAAGCCTACATTTGGTTCATGGGCCCGTGAACTAGCGTCAAAGAAGATACAGCTCTCAGCATTTAAAGCCGAAAGTGATGTGGTAGAGCTTCTCCTCGGTGCAGACATTAACCCAAAAATAGCTACAGCCAATATGATAAGATTATCGGATGATCTTATTGCTCGAGAAACATTGCTAGGTTGGGTAGTTCAAGGCAAAACAGAAGGAAAATTCCCAGATAAAAATCCTAACCAGGTTCATAACAGTATGATGATCACATCTTTAATGACACAAGAAATAAAGGTTTCCGATTTATGGTCTCTGGAAAATATTGGAGTCATGGATGACGGGCAAGCAGAGTCAAAGAAAGAGACAGATCAGGCTATTATGGATAAGTTTCGGACTGAAACAAAGCGATTGGAATCTGGTAGATACGAGGTGCACCTTCCATGGATAGAACCAGCCCAGAAGCTGAAAGAAAATAAAAGCCATGCCGAGAAAAGACTCCAGAAGATGACAGAGGATCTAAAGAAAAGAGGCTTTTATCACCATTACAACAAGATATTTGAAGAATGGGAGGAAAATGGGATAATCGAAAGAATCCAGTCAGATAAAGATGATACACTAGAATACTTTCTACCACACCGAGCAGTAGTGAAATCTGGTAGCAGCACGACACCAGTACGACCGGTTTTTGATGCTTCCTGTAAGACAAAGGGTGGATGGTCTCTGAATGATTGTTTGGCGAAGGGACCCAACTTATTGGAGCTCATTCCGGATATCATGCTGAGATTTCGACTCAATAAAATCGGCGTAGTAGCAGACATAGAAAAGGCCTTCCTCCAAATGTCAGTGGCAAAAGAAGACAGACAATTTTTGAGATTTCTATGGTGGGAGGACGGCAAGCAAGAGAATCTTCGGATTTATCAACACAAGAGAGTGGTGTTCGGAGTTACATCAAGTCCTTTCCTCCTAGCTGCTACATTGAAGTTACATTTGGAGCAATATGAAAGAGAAGTAATCCCATTGCTAAAATGTATGTACATGGACAACTGCGTCAATAGTGTTACTTCGTTAGAAGAAGCGCAAGTATTTCAACAGCAGTCTATTGACCTGCTCAGCCCAGCAGGATTCAATCTAAGAGAGTGGCAGATGGGAGGCTCCGGCATAGTTAACGGTGAGAATATTTCTGTGCTAGGTATGAAATGGGACACAGCTGATGACACTTTGACAATTTTGGATAAGCTAATGATGACTCCAACCCATCAGTCATTGGATCAAGAGAATGATGCCGAAATAGAAAATCAGACTCATAAATTGACAAAGAGGATTATGCTATCGGAGGCCCATGCGGTGTTTGACCCTCTCGGTTTGTTTTCTCCATTCACCATAGTGCCGAAGATCATCCTACAACAATGTTGGAAGTCTGAGTTGAAATGGGATCAGCCAGTCTCAGAGGACATTGAGAAGAAGTTCGTGGAATGGCAGAGTCAAATTCCCGAATTGTTGTCTGTCAGGATTCCAAGGTGGGTGATGAGAGATGGGTTTGAACAGCCATCACTGCATGTGTTCTGTGATGCGAGTCAAGATGCCTATGCAACCTGCATTTACTTAAGAACAGTGAAAAAAGAAGAAGTAAATGTACAACTCGTCGCATCAAAGTCAAGAGTAGCTCCCAAAAAGAAACTTACTATTCCGAGATTAGAATTAATGTCATGCCTCATTGGATCCAGATTGACTAAGCAAGTCATGAAGATTATATCGGAATCGATTGCAATACCAGAGACCAATATTTGGTTTTGGACGGACTCCTCAACTGCACTTCGTTGGATTCAAAATGAGAAACCGTGGGCAACATTTGTCAGAAACAGAGTCAACGAAATCTGTTCTATTTCGAAGAAAGAGAATTGGCATCATGTGTCAGGGGTAAACAATCCAGCTGACTTTCCATCACGTGGGAGCAGTGTAAAGAAATTGATAGAGCATAAATGGTGGGAGGGACCCTCTTTTCTCTGGAGTGAAGAAGCAAGCTGGAATCAATTTGATCCGATTTTTGATGAAGAAGAAATCAATAAGGAATTGAAGAAGACAGTAAACATCGCTGTCAACAGCACGAAAGATAATTTCATGGACAAACTTGAGAGGTATGGAGATTATCATCGTATAGTACGGATTGTCGCTTATTTACTGCGTTTTAAAAGGAAGACCATCTCAGATGAATCGCGATCCGGACAACATGATAAGATGTCAAAAGAAATCTCTGTAGAAGAATTCGAAGAAGCTGAAAAGGTAGTATTACGGCATATCCAACTAATAAGTTTTGGGAGAGATGACAAGCGAATAAACAAGCTCAATGCTTTTACAGATGAATATGGACTATATCGAATCAAGAGTCAACTGTATTTTGGAGAAGATGACTATGATACAAGATGCCCAATAGTTCTTCCGGGTGAAAACCAAGTAGTCAAGCTTTTGATTCGAAAAGAGCACGAGATGATGTCCCATGCTGGGATTCAAACAACTCAACAACTGGTGAGACGCCGTTTTTGGATTCTAAAAGGCAAGAGAACCATAAGAAGTATCATCTCTGCATGTGCTACGTGTCGTCGTTACAATTCCAAGAGAGTCCAGACTGAGAGCATTCCAATTCCAGCAACCAGGATTGGATCGACACCAGCATTTGGAGTGATCGATGTGGATCTAGCTGGACCTTTGACTGACCGGTGGAAAGAAAATATGGGTAGTCTTGTACACCTGTGCTGTGTACAGAGCTGTACATTTGGAGCTCACAAAAACAGTGTCTACTGAAGGATTTCTTGACACTTTTCGAAGATTTGTTGCAAGACGTGGTAGACCGAGCATTGTGTACTCTGACAACGGCCTCAATTTTGTCGGATGCAATAACTTATTCAAGAAAGTTAATTGGAATGATGTCCTACGTTATGCCACCGTACAACGTATTAAGTGGAATTTCAACCCCCCAACAGCAGCATTTTGGGGAGGATGGTGGGAACGCCTTGTGGGTCTCATGAAGCAACTGATCCGAAAAGTATTGGGAGACAAAACAGTCTCATATGAAGAACTACAGACTGTGATATGTGAAGTGGAGTCAGCAATGAATTCGAGACCTTTGACCGCGATCAGTGAAGAATCTGGCTTGGTACCAATAACACCTGCCAAATTCATGTGTGACAACGCATCATGCTTATTTGTACCTGAAGCGGACACTGTCGACTCTAAGTTCCTGAAAGAAAGTCATGGAAAAGTACAAAAGTTACGCGAGACAATTCGACAAAGATTTAGAAAAGAGTACTTAGGGTTTCTGCGACAAAATACTAGAAACAAGACAAAGTCAATTAAAGAAGGCGATGTTGTACTCATGGAGGTCGATAACAAAAAGCGAACAGAATGGCCAATCGGAGTTATTGAGAAGACCTACCCGGGAAAAGATGGCATCGTTAGAGTCGCTATGATAAAAACTAAGCGTGGAAATTTTTTGCGACCTGTTCAACGGTTGTTCTTTCTTGAATCAAGCGAAACCATTCTAAAGAAGATTTCGGAAAAGGACGTGATCTAGAGAAAGAGAAGATAAATCTTGACACACCAAGTATATCGCAACGGAGCATCCGAGGGAAAGATTCACCTGTTATCACAAGATCAGGAAGAATCGTTAAGCCGCCTGACAGATATTGATCATAGTGAATCCAGAAGAATAATTACTCCATAATTATTGGTGGGAGTATGTTGCAGATCCACTGTCTTTTTTTGTGTGTGCATTTTAATTTCACATTTTATTTGAAGATAACCAGAGGGAGGCCTTCAAAATGTAAGAAAGCCGTGTAAGAAGACGCCCCCCCTCCTCCCCCGCGGCGCGAGCGGCGGCGGTCACGCCCATGATGCAACTTCCGCCCTCTCACGCCCCCCACTTCTCTTTGTTCTCTACTTGTTGTCGACGCCTGCTCGCGTCTTGACCAAAAACTCTATCTCTCTCTTTTGAAGTAATACTTTTCCTGTAATTTTTGTATCAATTATAAATAAATTTCCCTTCTTCACAGCAATCATTGAGTTGCTATAGTTTTAATTATTTTATGCTGGTTACACCGTCCAGTGATACGAATTTCTTTGTTCAAAGCTCGACATTTTTGATTTGGTCTTATAGTGTTTCTAATCTATAATCCAAATTGCAGCTTATCATTGTTCTTTACCTTTGTTAGGTGTGAAAAAATGTGAAAAAAAGAAAAGAAAAAGATTTATTAATATGCCGTTTAATTGATAATTTCATATGGAATCTCAATATTCAAGAAGGATATATAGAGATGGAAATTTTTCCGGGAGAATAATTGATCTATAAAACCATAGGCTACCTCTCCCATCAAAATAACTATAAAAATTAGGCGGCATCTATTGACCGTCGCCTCAAACTAGCGGACTCAGGTCGATGACAACGCCACAACATCAGTTTTGGCAAACTGAGAAGGGTCCAACTGGAGACTATGGGATATTCAGTTCAGGACGGACTCCTGAGATCCACAATGGATCAAATGGAACAATCTGCCAGAGGTGTTTAGCTGGTAAAGTGGCTGAGCTAAATCTATGACCAAAATATAGATGGAAATTATGAAAAAGGATTAAAAGTGTCATAAATTAAAGGGGTTCTACTGTTGACCCTCCCACTAGAGGACACCTCTCTACAAAGGACAGTTTCCATCACCACCAGTTTCACCAATTAGCCGTTCTTTGTAAGAGGACACCCCTCCCTTAAGTGACTCTGGCTCTGTAATTAGATGTTGTCCTTTACAGAGAGAGGTTGTTGGCTGCTGTGTTAGCTGCTTCTAATTCCACTTTGAGTCAAAGTGTTGGGGAATTTTGACTTTATATTCTAACATTTGAAGAAAGAAGAGAAATCCCACAAACCAATAGCCCATTCTGGTCTACCTGCCTGTTGTAAAGTTTGTCCTCTTTGCTCTAACAAAGGAGAAATGTAGAACGACATTTGTCAAATTTTACTGCAAATGTTTCTTTTGAACGAAAAAAATCGTAATTATATTTTAAGGAAAAATACAACTATTTCTTTCCTTAGGGATGAAGTATGAAAGAATGAATTGTGAAGAGTAATGATGAACGGAAAAAGGTAAGCGGAACACTGTGGGTTCGATTCCCATCCCTGGACATTTTTATTTTTCCGTTCATCATTTCTCTTAACAATTCATCCTTTCATACTTCATCATTAAGGTAAGAAATAGTCATATTTCTCCTTAAAATAAAATTACGATTTTTCGTTCTCAAAAGAAATATTTGCGGTAAAATTTGTCAAAGTCATTCTACAATCATAAGCCACATTATATTGTATTACAAAAGGAGAAATGGTCTGAGATGTTTGCTAGCGACATTTGATTGGCCACCAACTAGGGGATTTTCACCAATCAGATCACTGTGTCAGTTTTGTGTAAATATTTTCCAATGGTGGCTGGGAGTGTCCTCTGTGATAGCACTGAGAGTCCACTCACAACACTGTCTGTGTCGTGGCAGGCAAGCCTCCAAGCTGTGGTCGGACCTGGAGTCCGTGGCGGCCATCAACAAGATTGTGGCCCACTGGTTCCTCACCCTGGACAAGCAGTCCTGCCAGCACCTGCTGGACTCAGGTCCGTGGTGACAACTTACTCTCACCTAGTTGTCCTTTAGTCACTCTGCCTGTTGGTTAGAACAGTCGCAGCGAGGTCAGCCTAGGTCTGCAGTGATGACTTCTGTTGTTTTTGTTTTGTTTATCACATTCCCTTGTGTGAAGATTACACGAATTCCATGAGTCCATGCTCCTCCAGCTGTTTATAGACAGTGTTGTTGTTGTTTCTTATCCCCTTGTGTAAAGATTACACCAATTCCATGAGTCCATGTTCCTCCAACTGTTTGATGATAAGCAGCGGCCTCACCCAAAGTATTTTGCTTGACAGGTGATGCAGCATGCAAACCAACATCTGATTTCATGGAATGAAGTGTAAGGGTGCAGCTTTCGTTGATCATGGTACCATGGCACACTTTGGTGAAAGTCTGAATTTGCCTGTAGTTTGAGACTGTTCCTAACATGGAAGCAGATGCTTTTGCTGCCATTTCATTGATCATAGTACACTTTTGTGAAATTCTGACTTTGCCTGTAATAATTATCATGGCCCATACTATTACTTGGGTCCAGTTAAAAGTAATAAATAATCCAAACTAATTCATTATTGATATACACCCATACCTCGCTTTGCGTCGGGGTTATGTTCCAAAAAAACACGACACAATTGAAAATATGT
The DNA here is from genome assembly GCA_030710605.1 of Cordylochernes scorpioides. Classification (NCBI taxonomy): domain Eukaryota; kingdom Metazoa; phylum Arthropoda; class Arachnida; order Pseudoscorpiones; family Chernetidae; genus Cordylochernes; species Cordylochernes scorpioides. The sequence continues at coordinate 101,869,390 of CP092865.1, read as the reverse complement.
GAAGGCGCAATCAAAAACAAAGATGTTGCCATATTTTGGGAAAAAAAAAAATTAAAGACTCGAATCCAAAACAACGCAACTTCGAAAATCTAACGACGCACAGTGAAAATCAGTAAAAATTAAGCAGCAACGCAACTTCGAAAAAAACCACAAAACAAAACGACGCAAAGCGAGGTATTGGTGTATAACAACAAGCTGTGTTCTGTTGTCTCCTATCCCCTTGTCTAAGCCGACTGGTGCGGCTGTGCAGGGGCGGAAGGGGTGATGCAAGCCATGATCCTCAGTTTCGGAGCCCTCAAGTTCAGGAACCAGCACCTGGAGTTCAACACCCACCCTGACGACCTTCACAGGGACTACCACTTCCGGAGGATTGGCTACGGCAACGGCACCCACCTGAACATCAGCGTGGTGGTGGGGCAGGACAACAAGGCCGTGATCTTTGCCGCGCTAGACAGACAAGACAAGGAATACTACGGCTGTGATGGCGGCTGTCTGGACCCTCCAGTCCGGCTGGGGTAGGACTTCTCTCTCTCTGTGTGCTGGACTTTATCTCTACCAGGTCAGCTGGTACCTGGATCTTGTGACAGCTGCCACCTAACATCCTTCTTTTTTTTTTTTTTCCTTATCCCTAGTACACGTGGTACAGGCCATGATAATCATGGTGGGTAGAAGTAGGCGACTGCTTTTACTGTAAGTACACCACATGTCTACACATGTGAAAAGCAGTTCGACTTTGCACTTACAAATGTGCCAGATCCCTGTTTGGTTACTTGCACTCGCTGGTGGGGTTGGACTTTTGCAAGAATCGGGGGCCATTGGAACATTTATTATTTTTTTTATCAGAAAAAAATTGCTCAATGCAGGAATCGAATCCAGGTCGTAGCGGTTGAAAACCAACGGTTTAGACCATCCTTCCACCGACCCCAAACATCCTTCTAATGAGACAATGCCAGGTGACTGAGTGGTCAGTTTATCTCCCTCCCTCTCACTTGAATCCTCACAGCATCTAATGTGTTGAATCAGCAACAGCCAAACTTATATTCTGTTGCAGATGGCACACAATTGGCTCAATATATCAGTCAGGTTTCTCAGGAGTTGTCCCCAGTGTCTATCTGTACTTCCCAGTGTTGGTGTGGCAATCCAGGATAACTCGGTCCCCAGTGTGTTGTTTCTTATCCCCTTGTGTAAAGATTACACTAATTCCATGAGTCCATGTTCCTCCAACTGTTTATAGACAGTGTTGTTGTTGTTTCTTATCCCCTTGTGTAAAGATTTCATACATTCCATGAGTTCATGCTCCTCCAGCTGTTTATAGACAGTGTTGTTGTTGTTTCTTATCCCCTTGTGTAAAGATTACACTAATTCCATGAGTTCATGCTCCTCCAGCTGTTTATAGACAGTGTTGTTGTTGTTTCTTATCCCCTTGTGTAAAGATTACACTAATTCCATGAGTCCATGTTCCTCCAACTGTTTATAGACAGTGTTGTTGTTGTTTCTTATCCCCTTGTGTAAAGATTACACCAATTCCATGAGTCCATGCTCCTCCAGCTGTTTATAGACAGTGTTGTTGTTGTTTCTTATCCCCTTGTGTAAAGATTACACCAATTCCATGAGTCCATGCTCCTCCAGTTGTTTATAGACAGTGTTGTGGTTGTTTCTTATCCCCTTGTATAAAGATTACACTAATTCCATGAGTCCATGTTCCTCCAGCTTGATCTCATGGGGTATAGTGGTGCAACTTTTGTTGATCATGCCACCATGATCCAGGCACACCTTGGTGAAAGTCATGACTTTGCCTGTAATTGGAGGAGTCCCCAGTGTCTATCTGTACCCCATAGTGTGTTTATCTATACCCCACAGTGCTGGTGTTACAGTCCAGAGGTGGCCCAGTTCCCAGTGAAGCTCACAGACCCAGTCACGGCCATCCTGTACATCACCTCTGACAAGGAACACATGGAGGACCTCAAACACGCCATCCACCTAAAGAACGTGGTTGAAGGTGAGTGATTCGCAGAATATGGTGGAATATGGCATCCGGTGGTGAAATATGGCACCCGGTGGTGGAATATGGCATCCGGTGGTGAAATATGGCATCCGGTGGTGAAATATGGCATCTGGTGGTGAAATATGGCATCAGGTGGTGAAATATGGCATCCGGTGGTGAAATATGGCACCCGGTGGTGAAATATGGCACCAGGTGGTGAAATATGGCATCTGGTGGTGAAATATGGCACCCGGTGGTGAAATATGGCATCCGGTGGTGAAATATGGCATCCGGTGGTGAAATATGGCACCCGGTGGTGAAATATGGCACCAGGTGGTGAAATATGGCATCTGGTGGTGAAATATGGCATCAGGTGGTGAAATATGGCATCCGGTGGTGAAATATGGCATCCGGTGGTGAAATATGGCATCCTGTTGTGAAATATGGCACCCGGTGGTGGAATATGGCACCAGGTGGTGAAATATGGCATCCTGTGGTGAAATATGGCACCCGGTGGTGGAATATGGCATCCGGTGGTGGAATATGGCACCAAGTGGTGAAATATGGCACCCGGTGGTGGAATATGGCACCCGGTGGTGAAATATGGCATCCTGTGGTGAAATATGGCATCTGTTGGTGAAATATAGCACCCGGTGGTGGAATATGGCACCCGGTGGTGAAATATGGCATCCTGTGGTGAAATATGGCATCTGGTGGTGAAATATGGGATCTGGTGGTGAAATATGGCACCCAGTGGTGGAATATGGCACCCGGTGGTGAAATATGGCATCCGGTGGTGGAATATGGCACCCGGTGGTGAAATATGGCATCCGGTGGTGAAATATGGCACCAAGTGGTGAAATATGGCACCCGGTGGTGGAATATGGCACCCGGTGGTGAAATATGGCATCCGGTGGTGAAATATGGCATTATACATAAAATGGTTTAAAGTTGTTCCATATTAGCACCATAGGGAATTGTAGAATTCCATGGAACTTATCGCAGGAATTGGCCGGTCTTAGACCAACATGGCTGGAACCATTGTTGTTTCTTATCCCTCCTTGTGCAAAGATTACACAAATTCCATGAGTTCATGCTCCTCGAACTGTTTGATGATAAGCAGCGACCTCTCCCAAAGGTCCTGTCTAGTACATCTAATGAAGTCAAAATGTGTTCTGGAGCTGTATTTCCTGATGTTGTTGCATGAGCTGATTGTTGCCACTGCGGATATTTCAGAACTGTCAGACACAACTGTGTGTAGGTTGGTTAGTGGATGCAAATCAAGAGCTAACATGTGCAAAATGGTGGAAGATTCTAATTGAGGTCTGTTGGTCAGATTATGGCGGCTCTCCCAGGGTTTGACAGTCACCTTGGTAAATAACCTGACAAAACCTCCAGTGAGAGACCACCTCCAGTAAGAGACCGGGTGTTGTCCAGTGTATTGGACAGTCACCTTAGTAAATTACCTGACAAAACCTCCAGTGAGAGGCCACCTCCAGTAAGAGACCGGGTGTTTTCCAGCTCCGGCCCACCAGCAGCACATCCTGACGCTGCACCGTCATGGCCACCAGCTGGGAGGACTCCCCGCTGTGTTCTGGGTTTCCATCGCCTTCCTCATTGTTGTCTTCCATCTCTTCCTGGCCAAGCTCATCTACAACGAGTACTTCGCCGCCGCGCAGGATCGCCACCCCTCCTACCCTCGCTACCGACGCCATGTCTAACTGAACCTTTAGTTTCTTTTTTTAAAATTGTTTTGTTTTGTAAACATGCTGGTTGAGGAGTGAACACACATGCAACACTAATCTAGTCTCAGCAACATATCATTGATTTGATTCCAGAATTTGCATAGGTTTCCCTAATTACATATTGGCTTTATTTACATACCCCCACATATATATATATATATATATGATTGAAACTCTCTAAGCATAATATCAAAGTCTCTTGTTGAAATATTTACCTAAACTGAATTGCTATAAATTGATGGATTTTCTCATTTTTTGTTTTCTTTTAATTTAATTTTTAGTTTTTTTTTATTATTCCCAATTCTCTCTGTCTCTCTCTCATATTTTATTCTTTGACTTTTCTTCAGGAAAACCTCCATCACTCAATTCCCTCCTGTTGACACAAATATATTTAAAATATTAAAAACTTGAGAAAAAGAAATTGCAAAAAAAAGATTGTTTATCTATTTTACTTTCTTTTTTTTTTTTTTTTTTGAAAAAAAATGTATATATTGAATTAAAACATTAATAAAATTGAAATAAAATATTTTTATATATTTTCTACGATTGCCTTTTTTTATACAATCACTGATGGATCATCTTTGGAGCCAGTGTTGTTAACCCTTAGTTACTGGCGCCTAATTTAGTCACACAATTACTGGCGTTCGGCCTCTCAGGCCGACTTTTAAAATCAATAATAAACCATGTTAATTATAATATTAAAAAGAAATTAAACGTATACACATAATTTCCAAAGAATAAATATTATGTTTTTTTCGAATAAACAGAGCTCTAAACAAAATTAAATGAAAATTTACAAGAAACTCTTTCTATCTAAATATCTGAAATATTCTATATATATTCTAAAAAATTCTATCTAAAATATCTTATTCAAGATTAGGTGCACAATTCAAGCATATTTCTATAGAATGATCTTTGCAGATTGGTTTTTGCATTTTTTTGCATTGCATTTGATTTCGATGATCTTTTTCACATAGGTAGCATCTTTTGCGATTTTTGGGAAAAGGACTGCTGCTTGTGGATTCCTAGATAACACACATTATTGATATTTGGTATAAACATCAAATATTTGCCTACCTCATAAAGTTCCAGCATGCTTCTGAATTAATACTTGCAGATATTTTGTACTATTGATATTTGGTATAAACATCAAATATTTGCCTACCTCATAAAGTTCCAGCATGCTTCTGAATTAATACTTGCAGATATCTTGACAAATTTTTGGCTTGATTTCTCATATTCAAAGCATCTCTCATTAGTTGTAGAGCAAGCTGCTTTATAAAATCTTTTCGAGCCATTCCACCGTCCTGCTTGACAGCCTTATAATTACTGCTGAATTTATTGCAACCACATCCAAAAAGTTAAAAAATAAACACAGGGGCCATCTTTTGGTTCTTCTTCCAACAGAATACATGTCTGATCAACTACATCCACACCACCTTTGGTCATATTATAAAATGTGATTATCTCGGGCTTTTGTTGTTCAGCTGTTTCTTGATCAATTGTTGTGGTCGAATGCATTGTGGAGAGTAATGTAACAGATTTTCCAATTTTAGGGACATAATACCAAATTTTTGTTTTTTGACAACCCAAAAGTGAAACCGAACTTCTATTATATTATACAAAATTACAATCACAAAACACAATTTAGAATGCGTATAATTAAAGAAAGAGTAATAAAAAAACGAATGCTCAACCTTTTTGTTGCGTTTGAACGTCTATAAAACCAAAAGTAAAACGGCCAATAATAGGGGCGCTAAAATTCCCAGTGACGTAATTACTGGCGCTCTGCTTTAAAGGCCGTTTGATTTAATAACTCGGGATATACAGAATAGATTTCTCTTAAAATGTAAAGTTCTTCAAATAAATGCATTTCATTAAGCTACCTAAAAATTTGATGAAATATGATGCATTTTGAAATTTTTGCAAACATTTTTAATTTTCACACGGCCTTTCAAGCCGAACGCCAGTAATTAAGGGTTAAATGCAAATTTGGTGTTTTTATAGTTTTCTCCAATCATCAATATCTTCTGCTGACATTTTGAACTCTATAATAACTTAAATTAGAAATGGTTTGATTGAAAAAGATGTTTGATAGTTCAAAGATGAAGATATTTAACATTTTCTTATGATAAAGTACAATTATAGATTATAGATACAAGAAAATAAGACCTAATCCCAATAATTTAATAGTGTGTGACATTTCAGTAACAATGCTGTTACTGAAATGTCACACATTATTAAAATATTTGGATTTGGTCTTATTTTTTTGTATCTATAATCTATAATTGTACTTTATCAAACTTGAATTAATGTAAGTACAAGTTTTGATTGTATTCGAAATGGTGGATTTTTTAAAAAGCTTGCCGCCACAAATTTCAGCCATTTTTGTACAAGTATGTTTTACGAATTCTCAAGGAATTGGGGTTTGTATCAAGAAGTAGTGTGGGCGATGGAAGAATTGTTTGGAAGATTTTCTCTGTTAATTCTGAGATGAAATCAAAGAAACTTGTCGCAGTTGTTAGCTTTTATCTCTTCTTACAGGGGGTCGGTGGAAGGCTGGTTAAACCGTTTGGTTTTCGACCACTAGGACCCGGGTTCGATCCCCGCATTGGACAATTTTTTTCTGTTTAAAAAAAAAAAATGCTCCAATGGCCCCCCAATTCTTGCAAAAGTCCAACCCCACCAGCGAGTGCAAGTAACCAAACAGGGCTCTGGCACATTTGTAAGTGCAAAGTCGAACTGCTTTCACATGTGTAGACATGTGGTGTACTTACAGTAAAAAGCAGTCGCTATCTACCCACCATGATTATCATGGCCTGTACCACCGTGTACTAGGGATAAGCAAAAAAAAAAAGAGTAGTTATCATCATTTTTGTTTATGGTTTTGTATAGAGACAGCTCGAGTTAGGCTGTATATATATAATTGGAAAATAAGCCATAGGAGAAGAAGTTCCGGCTCTTAAAATAAATAATTGTTCATCTACGTATCCTGATTTTTAAAGAAACAGAACACTATATGTTGGTAGGACTGGATGAGATGTTTGTGACGTGGAGTTGAGGCAGCTGTGACGTCATATTGACAAACTTCGTCTGGTGGAGAACTGGGGGAAGTTCTCCGGAGATTCCTAATCTTGTTACTCTATGTATCGAGGTGTTAAATGAAGATACTGTAAAATGGAGGACAAGCTATTTGAGAAGCCAAGATTTCAGAGTAAAGTTGGGGAAAGATGGGTGGACTCCAGCTGTGGGGTATGGCCATTTGTGAGGAACAGGCGGCAAAAACTATATTTCAGTGTGAGGGAGAACAGAGTCTGGTCACATCTGCGGTGAGTGGAGGTCGCAGCAAGTTGTCTCCGGGCGTGTGAATGATCCTACAAGAGGATGTCAGAGAAACTTGCCCAACCTGGAGCCGGCCGTAGACAAGGTGGATCCTTCTGATGACGGACATTGAAGACATGTCCATCTACCTAGTTTCATTAACAGCTCCTGACAATAAGGTACATTGAACTAAACACAAGGTAATAAGACCAAATCCAAATAAATAAATAGTGTGGGACGTTTTGGTAACAGCGTTGGTACCATCTTCAGACAAGAGTACTGAATAAAATACATTCTGTACTTTTGTCTGAAGATGGTAACAACGCTGTTACCAAAACATCATACAATTGTTGTGATATGTGATAGATTATCATATGCTATGAATATTGTCTATTTGAAATGTTGTAACTATTTTTATGTAAATATTATTTTATCTTTCAACGCTATGCAAATCCATGGCGATCCTTCAATATGTAAAACTCCTCGCTGTATAAAAGAGAACTAAAAAATGGTGAAATAAATTCTTTCAACCGGACAATGAGTGGTTGTCACCTCTAGTATTTTTAACATAAATTATAACATGGCGCAGTCGACAGGATGAATATTTTGTTTTTAAGCTTTGTCTAGGTCTCTAAAAAGAAAAGAGCAGAATTACAAAACATGGAAAATATTAAGCCACCTGCCGAATTTGTGCCATATAATGGTAAAAAGAAATGGGAAACTTGGCGTGAATCCTTTGAAATTTTCTCTATAGCTGCAGACCTGGAGAGCATGCCATTGGTACGTCAACGAGCCATTTTGAAACATATTCTTGGTGAAAAAACAATGTCGATATATAAAACATTCAGAGTAACAGAAAATGAAGCTTACCCAAGTATTAAAGAGATGCTCGACATGTTGTCAAAACATTTCAAACCCTTTAAAAATATAATTCAAATTAGAAACAAATTTTTCACATGCGTACAAAAGGAAGGGCAGGGCAAGGTATAACTGAATTCGTTACGGAATTAAAACAACTTGCCCAGGAATGTGAATTCGAGGAATTGGCTGAATCTCTCATCAGGGATCGTTTCATAATTGGAATGATAGATCAGGAAGTAAAAAAGAAGTTGTTGGAAGATCCCCAGTTGACCCTACCAAAAGCAATTTCTGTAGCCACGATTGCCGAGTCTGTTTGCTTACAAATAGCGTCATGGGAAGAAAAACAGGCCATGATTGAAAAGATTAACAAAAATACCTGGGAGAAAAATAGAAGTCGAAAAAAGCTAAAGCAGGACCCAGTATTGCAAACACTAGAAATGAATGCAAGGGGTGTGGACAGCAACACACATATGGTAATTGCCCAGCATACAGAAAGACATGTTACGCATGCGGGAAATTAAACCATTTCGCAGCAGTTTGTAGGACCAAACGCATAAGAAACCTTATAGCGGAAAATGAAGGCGACGAATCCTTCGAAGGAGGTATCAATGTAAATAAGGTTCTTGTTAAGACCGTTCGGTCGGACAAATGGTCCGCTGTGATAAGTATAAATGGCAACAAGACGTCTGTACATTTGGATACTGGTGCGCAGATTAATGTGCTTCCTCAGAAAGTGATAAGCTTGTGGCCAGCAAAGCCAATAATCAAGCCCACGTCGGTAAAGGCATATGCATATGGACATTCGGAATTACCTATCGTGGGGAAATGTGAAGTGTTATACCAATATGGTGAAAAGAAAAGCTTGTGTGAATTTATTATTGCTGATGTCGATGCGCAGACACTCATCACAGGCGACACTTGCGAGAAGCTTGAGATTTTGAAACGAATCAATCAAATAAACTCGCATGAAATGATTTTACATGATCAAACGAAAAAAATACTCGAACAATTTCATGAGGTGTTTCAAGGAGTTGGAGTGATAAACTCTGAATGTAAAATGTATACAAAACCTGAGTATCCGCCTGTACGTGCCCTTCCAAGACGCATCCCGGCAAGCCTAGGAAATGAAGTTCAGTCTGAATTGGAAAATATGGTAAAACAAGGAATAATTACGAAGATTTATCATGAAACAGAGTGGTCTCACCCTATGGTCGTAGTGAAGAAAAAATCGGGCCAAATTAGAATATGTTTGGATCCACGCAAATTGAATCAGGCCCTGGTGAGAAGACACTTCCAGACTCCGGCTCCATCTGAACTATTACATCAGATTACCAAGGCTGATTATTATACCGTGTTAGATGTAAAATCGGCCTATTGGCATGTTCCGGTTGCCAACGAATGCAGAGATCTGTTGGTGATGGCTACACCATTCGGAAAGTTCAGATATAACCGATTACCATTTGGTTTGAATATATCGGCGCAAATATTCGTGGAAATGATGACAAATATTTTTAAGAACAGTTTTTGGAACGTCACATATGTAGATGACTTGCTGATATACGCAGATAGCATTGAAGAACATAATGAAAAATTGAAAGGTATACTAGAAATAGCAAGGAGAAATAATATCAAATTCGACTTGACTAAAGCTCAAATATGCAAAAAGGAGGTTAGTTTTTTGGGCCACATGATTTTGAAAAATGGAATTGATCCAGAGCCAAATAAGGTCGACAAAGTGATCAACCTCAAAAAGCCAGAAGATAAAAAGTCGCTTCAGAGAATCATGGGTCTTTACAACTATTTAGGGAAATTTATTCCGAATCTAGCCGCGTCAACGTCCAACATAAGAGGAATATTAAAAAAGAATATGGTCCGGCACTGGGGCCCTAGACAAGACATCGAATTCCATCACATTGAGGAATGCGTTCAAAACGCTCCTTCGTTGGGCCATTACGACAAAACTAAGACGTTAGTTCTACAATGTGATGCCAGCAAGGATGCTATGGGAGCTGCTCTGCTGCAAGAGAATCGACCGCTGGCGTTTGCATCCGCATCATTCAACGATTCTCAGAAACAGTACTCACAGATTGAAAAAGAATTATTGAGCATTTATTATGGATGCAAAAAGTTCGAATATTTATTATTAGGACACACGTTCATAATCCTTTATTACCACTTATCCAAAAACCGTTAACTGATATATCGCCTCGACTGCAGAGAATAGTTATGAAACTCTTTGCTTTTGATTTTAAATTGCAATATCGGCCTGGAAAATGCTTAATTGTCGCAGATACCCTATCCAGGGATACTCATCCCATAGACGAACTCCCTTTCTCGAGGACAGAAGAATGGTCAAATTAATATCTGCCAATATCTCGGACGAAAAACTGATTACTCTACAGAAGGATACCCGAGAAGATACAACGCTGTTAAAAATAATCCACTACGTTATCGAAGGGTGGCCAATAAGCAAAAAAGATGTAGATGAAGATGTAAAACCCTATTATGATTGTAGACACCGTATTTACCTATGGAATGAGTTATTATGTGTCGGATCGGCAATAGTGGTTCCTGGAACACAAAGAAACTACATGCTCGAATTATTACATAAATCTCATCAAGGGATATCAGCAATTCAGGGTTTGGCACGTGAATCTCTTTTCTGGCCAGGAATGTCCATGGACATAGCTGAGAGAGTTAAAAGTTGTGACATTTGTCAAAAATACCAGAAGTCTAAAACACGGGAGACGTTAAGATCATTTCCAATTCCGGATTATCCTTGGCAGACAGTCTCTATGGACATATTTTATATTGAAAGAAAGCCTCATTTATTAATTGTGGACAGATTTAGTGGTTACCCGGAGGTTTATGCATTAAACCCGCCTACTGCGACCAATGTGAGAAACAAATTAAGAGAGACATTTGAACGATTTGGAATTCCGGAAACTATTATGTCCGACAATGGACCCCCGTTCCACTCAGAGATAATGACAGACTTTTGTACAAAATGGGGCATAAGGCAAATTTTCTGAAGTCCACACCTTCATAGATCCAATGGACTGGCAGAAAGGAATATCCAAACAATAAAGACTTTATTGAACAAATGTAAAGATCAAGGATCCGACGCATATCTGGCCATGTTGACCTACAGAAATACTCCAAAGAATGACCTACCGTCCCCAGCACAACTATGTTTGTCTAGAAGTCTCCGCTGCCTCATCCCAAGAATCACCCCGCTATATGGCCCGTGCAAAACCAATCAAAGACATATAGAAAACGCAAAGAAAAAAGAAGACAAAATTCGATGAAAAAGTATTACGACAGAAGCAGTAAAATCTACCCTAAAGTCAGCGTGGGAGAGGAGGCCTGGTGCCAACTGTCTCCAAAACAGGCATGGACACCAGTGAAGATTACAGCTCACGGGAATTCGCCTCAAAGTTTCAAAGTCGAAACACCATCTGGAAAGGAATTCCTCAGAAATCAACAATTTCTAAGACCAAAAAATGGACCATCCGGAAAAGGGGAATCGCCCTCCTTGGGGACCTCGTTCTCAGGTGAATCGTCTCCAGTAGCGGCGGACTCCAGCAGTTGGCAGAGAACTACTGAAGAGGAGCCAGTCGCAGGACCATCTACAACTCCAATACAACGACAACCAAGTGATGGGATGGCTGTGCCCTCTGAGAACTCATCTGTAATGCCCCGGTTCTCTAGGTTCGGTAGAGAGCTGAAGAAACTACAAAGGCTTGGGTTTTGAGGAAGGGGAAACGTGTTGTGATATGTGATAAATTATCATATGCTATGAATATTGTCTATTTGAAATGTTGTAACTATTTTTATGTAAATATTATTTTATCTTTCAACGCTATGCAAATCCATGGCGATCCTTCAATATGTAAAACTTCTCGCTGTATAAAAGAGAACTATTTGATGGTGAAATAAATTCTTTCAACCGGACAATGAGTGGTTGTCACCTCTAGTATTTTTAACATAAATTATAACAACAATATTTATTTATTTGAATTTGGTCTTATTACCTTGTGTTGATAAAGCACAATTTGGATTATAGATTATAAACACAAGGTAAAAGACCAAATCCAAATAAATAAATAGGGTGTGACGTTTCGATACGTTCGATACTATTCAGTACTTTTGTCTGAAGATGGTAAAAATGTTGTTACAGAAACGTCACACACTATTTATTTATTAGGATTTGGTCTTATTACCTTTATAATCTGTAATCCAAATTGTGCCTTATTATATTGAACTAAGTTGTATCCACAATGAACCTACATTGTTTCTTAGAAGCCTTGTACGCAAACATCAATGACTGAAAAGCGTCATAACAATACTATGGTCACCTTCTGCAATAAACTCCCCAGGGTGACCCCTGGTGGAAGGTTTTGACTGGATCCCCCGTTGGGACATCTGGTTTGACACAGTGAGGGACATAGTGCTCCATCTGTTAGAGGAAATTGGAACTATTTTGACACGTCGGATTCTTTTTGAAATAATTTTCTACTTCTCTTACTGCATGCAATATGCAATGTTAAAATAATTGTATGATTAAATATATATATATAAATGGAAATTTTGCCGGGAAGATATAGATCTAAAGAGACAAAGGTCACCTCTCCCGTCAGAATAGACGTCAAAACAAGACGCCATCTATTGACCGTCGCCGCAAACTAGCGGCCTCGGGTTGGTGACAAAGCCACAACTAGTCTGCCGCGACGGTCAATAGATGGCGTCTAGTTTTGACATCTATTTTGACGGGAGTGGCGACCTTTGTCTCTTTATATATATATATACTAGCCGAATGACCCGGGCAACGCCCGTGTTTTACCCGATTGAATGTTTTGATTCAAATACTATTTGTTACAATTATAATTTGGCACCTTAAATAAATGCATATGTTAGTTAATAACTATAGCCTATGTGCTTTATCTGTCTATGTACTGTTGGCTTCCGTAGGCGTCTCTTACTGGGAAAAAGAAAGAGAGGATTCCAATTGGTTATTAACTAATATATGCATTTATTTAAGGAGCGACCCGCTCCAACACAATAGTTAAAAAAAATGGGGGGGGGGGGGGGGGGGGGGGGCAAAGGTGGCGTGATCGTAGCCGACCAATAGGAGGGCGCCATTCCAAAAAAAAAAAAGCAAACCGTGACAGAGGCGACGAAGAATGACGCTCGTAACTGTATATAGAATATATATATATATTTTTTGCTTATCCCTAGTACACGTGGTACAGGCCATGATAATCATGGTGGGAAGTAGGCAACTGCTTTTACTATTAGTGCACCACATGTATACACATGTGAAAAGCAGTTCGACTTTGCAATGGTATGGTCTATTAAACTGGCGAAACCGCTGGGAGGGTTCACCACTGATGAGCCAGGCCCTTCCATTATTTTATCATTGCAGTAAGGGCAGTAGATAATTGTTTTATTTAAAAAATAGTTCAAATTTATTATCAAGGGACTTGCTACGTTGGTAGACTGGGTGAGATGTTTGTGACGTGGAGTTGAGACAGCGGTGATGTCATATTGACAAACCTCGTCTGGTGGGGGGAGTTCTCCCCTGGTGTCTTCTGCCCCCCGTGGTACAGTTGTAAAATGAGGAATATAAATTCTCCCTCCTGTCTCCCAGACTGTAGGATTCACTTAGCTAGAAGGACTGACTTCTAGGTCTGGGTGGTCTTTGGATGTTGTCATCTGTAGGTTTATAACGGGGGATGTTGGATCCTGTAGATGGGGAGACTGGTGGACATGTTTGGTGGAATGTTTGTATAAAATACAGTTCACTCAATGGACGACCATGTCTCATCAATTGTAATCTAGAGAACATGGAGCTTCTTGTAGTTTTTTTGTTCATTTCAACAGCTAATGAACTTTGTTTCCTGGGTGTGATACTCATGGCGAGAGCTACTGTACTGTATACACTCCATGTCTACACACGTAGTACCAATCCATGATAATCATGGAGGGTAGAGGTTTACATTGGAAGGCTGGCTCATCAATGGTGGACCTTTCGACAGTCCAATCATCCTGACTGTTGTATTCGTCTCCGTCTCCATAGCAACGGACAATTGATGTTTAACAAACTTTGGAGAATTTATCGGACTGAGAAATCACAAATCTTCAGTGGAGTTGGGAGTTTCCGGTCCAGTAAACACTTCCGAGTATTCTTTACAGATCAACGATTGAGGTGTTTGTTCACAAAGAATAAAATTAGTCTTATAAAACTTTCGTGTTGACCTCTTTGTTAATGAACACACGGCAAAACTGTCGGTTGTTGTTGTCGTGTCCAATGAAGAGCCTCAGATGTCTCCGTACATCTCTATCAAAGCAATGTTCTCTATCTTGGGTGTGTAAAGCTGCTGTTCTGGGTCAATTTTCTGTTGTTGTTGTGTCCAATGAAGAGCCTCAGATGTCTCCATACATCTCTATCACAGCAATGTCCTCTATCTTGGGTGTGTAAAGATGCTGTTCTGGGTCCATGTCAATTTTCTGTTGTTGTCGTGTCCTATGAAGAGCCTCAGATGTCTCCATGCATCTTTATCACAGCAATGTTCTCTATCTTGGGTGTGTAAAGCTGCTGCTCTGGGTCCATGTCAATTTTCTGTTGTTTTCGTGTCCAATGAAGAGCCTCAGATGTCTCCATGCATCTTTATCACAGCAATGTTCTCTATCTTGGGTGTGTAAAGCTGCTGTTCTGGATCCATGTCAATTTTCTGCGGCCATTGCTGGGCATGACAATATGTAGGTAGGTGTTAGTTCCACACCAGGACACATGTCCTATAGGTTCTTGTGGTTAAATATAGTGGATGGTGAAATATAACATATTAAATACTGCGGTAAGTCTAAATTTCAACGTGTCCGCGTGGCCTAATGGATAAGGCGTCTGACTTCGGATCAGAAGATTGCAGGTTCGAGTCCTGTCGCGGACGTTTTTTTTTTTTTTTTTTTTTCATTATAACAACTAAACTTGAAGAAAAAATAAGGATTTCGTGTATTAAACACAAGGTAATAAGACCAAATAAATAAATAGTTCAATACTTTTGTCTGAAGATAATAACAACGCTGTTACCGAAACATCACACACTTCCAATTTATTTATAAAATTATTTATTTGGCTTTGGTCTAATTACCTTGTTTTATAATCTACTAGCGGATGTACCCGGCTTCGCCCGAGTTTTACCCGAGTAAAGGTTTGTCTAACGAACATTTGTTAAAACAATTCTATATAAACTTATAAAAAAAAATAATAGATATATTTTGATAATTTGAAACTCGTAAATTTGAATCTCTCGATAAAGTGAACATTTTTTCCCGGTCCCTTGAAAAATACTCGATAAGTTGAATAAAATCGATATTAATTGGTTCCCTCGGTAATTGGAAGTTAAAGGAATAGTATCATGCCTTGGAATTGTATCATTATTCTTGTCTCAAATAAATTGCCGTGTCATCCTGAATTTTGTCTTTCCTAATTTTCTACATTACAAAATCGTGATTTTATCTATTCTCCCAATATATATGTTGTAGATAAATGATAAAACTAGCTTTGACTTGTGCGCAATTAATAGGTAGAAAATCTTACTTTTGATAAATAATCTTTAAGATAATAAACTTAGTGATAATAAAACTTATAGATAAAAAACTTGCTATCATCGTCGCAATGGGGGCGCTGCTTTCGAGTTAAATCTACAAATCTGCAAATAACTCTAAGGATATTCAAGATATTCAAGAAATTATTTTTCAAAAACCTTCCCGGGGATATACCTAATAATATCCCAAAATTTCACGGCGATTGGATGTATGGTTTTTGAATCTATAGAGTACAGACAAACAGACAGACAGACATTCAATTTTATATATATAGACTAGCGGATGTACCTGGCTTTGCCCGGGTTTTACCCGAGTAAAGGTTTGTCTAACGAACATTTGTTAAAACAATTCTCTATAAACTTATAAAAAAATAATAGATATATTTTGATAATTTGAAACTCGTAAATTTGAATCTCTCGATAAAGTGATCATTTTTCCCCGGTCCCTGTGTGCCGTGTCATTCTGAATTTTGGCTTTCCTAATTTTCTACGTTACAAAATCATCGTTTTATATAGTGAACATTTTTTTCCCGGTCCCTTGAAAAATACTCGAAAATAATAGATATATTTTGATAATTTGAAACTCGTAAATTTGAATCTCTCGATAAAGTGATCATTTTTTTCCGGGTCCCTGTGTGCCGTGTCATTCTGAATTTTGGCTTTCCTAATTTTCTACATTACAAAATCATCGTTTTATCTAGTGAACATTTTTTCCCGGTCCCTTGAAAAATACTCGATAAGTTGAATAAAATCATGGTCGTTTATGGAAGATGGACGAAGTTCCCGCCGAGCCTTTTTTTCTTGTCTACTTGGCACAGCTGTGTCACCAACTCTGCCCCCGCGCGCCAGGACATCTTGACCCCTCTGATTGGTCGGTGGGTACTTGGACTGTCCATCCAGCCGGCGGCCGGACGATCACATTTTCTCAACAGGGGGTGGGGCAGACCTAAGCCTATCTCCGTCGCAAGGTGGCGCTGCTTGCGAGTTAAAGCTACAAATCTGCAAATAACTCTAAGGATATTCAAGATATTCAAGAAATTATTTTTCGAAAACCTTTCCGGGGATATTCCTAATAATATCCCAAAATTTCACGGCGATTGGATGTATGGTTTTTGAATCTATAGAGAACACACACACAGACATTCACAGGTTTGTCTAACGAACATTTGCCCGTGTTTTACCCGAGTAAAGGTTTGTCTAACGAATCTCTCGATAAAGTGAACATTTTTTCCCGGTCCCTTGAAAAATACTCGATAAGTTGAATAAATTCAATATTAATCGGTACCCGAGTAAAGGTCTGTCTAACGAACATTTGTTAAAACAATTCTCTATAGACTTATAAAAAGAAATAGATATATTTTGACAATTTGAAACTGATAAAGTGATCATTTTTTCCCGGTCCCTGTGTGCCGTGTCATTCTGAATTTTGTCTTTCCTAATTTTCTACATTACAAAATCATCGTTTTATCTAGTGAACATTTTTTCCCGGTCCCTTGAAAAATACTCGATAAGGTTGAATAAATTCATGGTCGTTTATGGAAGATGGACGAAGTTCCCGGAGGTCATCTTGGGCAAGCTCCCGCGAGGCTTTTTTTCTTGTCTACTTGGCATAGCTGTGTCACCAACTCTGCCCTGATTGGTCGGTGGGTACTTTGACTGTCGGCCGGCGGCCGGACGAATCCATTCTCGCACGGGATCTGCCCCACTCCAAACTTTTGGCAAAGCACTTTCTAATATTAAAGATTATTGTCTTAAATAATCTTTAAGAACAAAAAGTATAATAATTGAACGATAGGAAATTATAGTAAATAATTATACTAAACTAAATGATGTAAAAATAATTATACATGAAATTTGAAATAAGTTTTAGAAAAGTTATCGTTAAGTCCACGGGAAAAGATGTAGCCAAAACAAATAGGTTTTTAACAGTGACACGTGAGCACCCGCCTCGAGACGCGCTCCTCTCTCCTAACATTACTCCCCCTCTTGAAAAAGCCTATCTCCGTCTCAATGGTGGCGCTGCTTGCGAGTTAAAGCTACAAATCTGCAAATAACTCTAAGGATATTAAAGATATTCAAGATATTATTTTTCGTAAACCTTTCCGGAGATACACCTAATAATATCCCAATATTTCACGGCGATTGGATGTATGGTTTTCGAATCCATAGAGGACACACAGACACAGACACACACACAGACATTCAATTTTATATATATACTAGCGGATGTGCCCGGCTTCGCCCGGGTTTTACCCGAGTAAAGGTTTGTATAACGAACATTTGTTAAAACAATTCTCTATAAACATATAAAAAAAGAAAGATATATTTTGATGATTTGAAACTCGTAAATTTGAATCTCTCGATAAAGTGATCATTCTTTCCCGGTCCCTTGTGCCGTGTCATCCTGAATTTTGTATTTCCTAATTTTCTATATTACAAAATAATCGTTTTATCTAGTGAACATATTTTCCCGGTCCCTTGAAAAATACTCGATAAGTTGAATAAAATCATGGTCGTGAATCTCTCGATAAGGTGATCATTTTTTCCCGGTCCCTGTGTGCCGTGTCATCCCGAATTTTGTATTTCCTCGATAAAGTGAACATTTTTTACCGTTCCCTGTGAGCCGTGTCATCCTGAATTTTGTCTTTCCTAATTCTATACATTACAAAATCATCGACACGGGATATCATTTAATGTTGTCTAAAGGGGGTTAAGAGAGCAGTCTCTTTCAAATGAAAAATGCTTTAATTAAGCAGATGTTTAAAGTATAATATATGAGAGAGGCAATCTTACAGGTTGTCGACGCTGTAAAATCCCCAGAGAGAGTGTTTTTGTAGCATCATGCTGTGACTCACACGATGACCCAAGGTCATCAGGAGCAGCAAACTAAGCCTATCTCCGTCTCAATGGTAGGGCTGCTTGCGAGTTAAATATACAAATCTGCAAATAACTCTAAGGATATTCAAGATGTAAAAAGATTATAAAAACGAAGAGAAAAATTATTTATTTTTCTATACATGGACTACGAGCTTTCGGGCAGCCTCGCCCTTCTACAGCCACCGTGTATCTTTACCTGTAGAAGGGCGAGGCTGCCCGAAAGCTCGTAGTCCATGAGCCACCGTGTATCTTTACCTGTAGAAGGGCGAGGCTGCCCGAAAGCTCGTAGTCCATGTATAGAAAAATAAATAATTTTTCTCTTCGTTTTTATAATCTTTTTACATTTCTTTAAGAGAAATTTTCATGACTCAAGTTAAAATGATATTCAAGATATTCAAGAAAATTTTTTTCGTAAACCTTTCCGGGGATACACCTCATAATATCCCAAAATTTCACGGCGATTGGATGTATGGTTTTTGAATCCATAGAGGACACACACACACACACACACAGACAGACAGACAGACAGACAGACAGACATTCATTTTTATATATATAGATAGACTAGCGGATGTGTACCCGGCTTCGCCCGGGTTTTATCCGAGTGAAAGTTTGCCTAACGAATATTATATATTATGAAGTATAATAAACAATGTTAAAGATTAGTTTTAATTATTAATCAAGATTGTGTGTGAATATGTGAGAAAGATGTAATATCGTTGTTGTTTTCTTTGCCGACTGTTTTACATATGGTGTTATCTTAAAATTGCTTGTTTTGAATATTTTTTTAGATTGAGTTGAATGAATTGCTGAATTTTTTTTGTATTTATATATAAATAAAATTAACTCTGTTGATTTTTTTTTTTGTATTTAATCGATAACAGCGAAGTTACGCATATTAAAGTTAGGAAAAATATTTTGATGTTAAGCAAAACCTGCTCCATCTCGTTTTACATAAATGTTGAAAATTTGGTCGAAATTGATGCATTGTAACGAAAGTTTTTAGTGAACAACACTTATGAAATTTGCATTTTATTAATATAGATATAGATATAGATAGATACTAGCCGAATGACCCGGGCAACGCCCGGGTTTTACCCGATTAAATGTTTTAATTTAATGTAATTAATGTTTTAATTTAATGTAATTAATGTTTTAATTTAATTTAATTGAATGTTTTTATTCAAATACTATTCGTAACAATTATGAATTGGCGTCGTGGATGTCACTCTTGTGAAACGTCCCGCTCCAAACTTTGTGTTTTTTTTTAAATAAAAAATAATAAAAATGTAAATTCCACAACGGTATTTGAAAATTTGTTTCTGAGAAGCGATATTTTTATAGAGAGATGATCTGGCTTTGGGTCTTCTGCTCGAATGAATTTTTTCTGTTAGAATTTTGTTCCAACATTCAAAAATGAACTGGCTTTACCCGTGGTCTCTGCTTTTTGGAATTTTTCCCCATATAATCTTGTATCTGATAATCAAACCTGATACAGCAATATTGTCATCATCATTTTCTGACTAAAAAATAACTATTTTTGCCCAGAACCTGTCAATTTAAATTTTTCTTGGCTAAAAATCTGATAAATATCTCTTCCAGATTTTTTCTATGTCCTGTTAAAACACGTTTTACATGTCTATTAGGTCAGCTCATATTACTTCCCATATTCACCGCTAGAGGCGCTGCTTGCGAGCGAAAGGGCAAATTTGTAACGAAATTTGCAAATAACTCGAAAAATATTCGGGATAGAGACCTGAAATTTTCGCTAAAAGTTTTTCCAGATTTTACTATATATGCTGTTGAAATTTGAATCAGATTAGTTACGTATTGTTGACGTGTATAGCCGACATAGGAACAAATACATATACATACATGTGATGATTTAAGACCATGGAATTGTTGTAAATAATCCAGATATCTACTACCACATGTTCCACCACGTGACTGTATATAACTTCTTATTTACTGCCAATAGAAAGCCTCAACTAACATCAATCTGTACCGCGTAAGAATCTAATAAAGTATAGCAACTGTACAGATAGAAGGAATGGAGATTAACAGGAGAAAATTAAGGTTAAAACTAATCAGGCTTAGGTAAGAATAGAAAAGAAGGCCTAGCAATCCCCGTCCAACTTTTACGAGGTCGTGGCCCTCCTGGATAATAAAACTTCCCCCCCCCCCTGTTTACGGCAGAAAAGGGCAGCGACCTGTTCGGACCCGCTCAGCTATAAAAGGAGGTCCCGATCCTCAGTTAGTCAGTCCTTAGTTAGTCTTTGTTTCAGCACCAGTCTCCGCCGGACGCTCCGATAAAAGGTAAACCCTTTCCTGCCAGAATTCTCCTCGTCCCATTCCTTCTTGACGTCAGACGCTTCTTAGTGGAATCTCTGTTTGTTTAATTCACCTTTGGCCCAGCTGTGTCGCCTTCCACCACGACTGCACGGTAGAGTTGACATCGAGGTTCGTCTAGCATCAGGTAACACTGGTCCCAGAGGTCCCAAGATATCACATACATACATACACTGACTTTTATATATATAGGGATTATTTCTTTTTTATTCTCAATGAATTATGTATAATAATTTGAAAATTCATTTTTGTTATCATCATCACATACAATGTAATCCCTATATATATAAAAGTCAGTGTATGTATGTATGTATGTATGTGTGTTTGTTCCTATGTCGGCTATACACGTCCACAATACGTAACTAATCTGACTGAAATTTTAACAGTATATATAGTAGAATCTGGAAAAACTTATAGTGAAAATTTCAGGTCTCTATCCCGAATATTCGAGTTATTTGCAAATTGCGTTGCAAATTTGCCCTTTCGCCCGCAAGCAGCGCCTCTAGCGGTGAAGATAGGAGGTAATATCAGCTGACCTAATGTACATGTAAAACTTGTTTTAACAGGACATAGAGAAAAATCTGGAAGATATAATTATTAGATTTTTAGCCAAGAGATTTTGAAATTGACAGGTTCTGGGCAAAAATAGTTGTTTTTTAGTCAGAAAATGATGACGACAATATTGCTGTATCATGTTTGATTATCAGATGTAAAATTATATCGGGAAAAATTCCAAAAACCAGAGACCACGTGTGAAGCCAGTTCATTTTTAGTATGCAGGAACAATATTCTAACAGAAAAACATTCATTCGAGCAGAAGACATAAAGCCAGACACAGAGCCATTCTCTCTATAAAAATATCGCTTCTCAGACACAAAGTTTGGAGCGGGATGTTTCACAAGAGTGACATCCACGGCGCCAATTTATAATTGTAACAAATAGTATTTGAATAAAAACATTTAATCGGGTAAAACCCGGGCGTTGCCCGGGTCATTCGGCTAGTTTTTTTTATATATAAACAAACGATAATAAACAACAACAACCAGCCCCGTAAATAAATATATTTCCACAACAACAACAATTAGATAATAAATGGCATATATTGGATTTAATAAAATATTTATTTTGCCAATATTTCGGCTGGCTGAACGTATACAAAAATGTATACAAATGTATACAAAAATGTAATGCCTCGATAAAGGTTGGCGTTCAGCCAGCCGAAATATTGGCAAAATAAATATTTTATTAAATCCAATATATGCCATTTATTATCTAATGAATTAAGTATGGATTGCTCTATTTTCAACAACAACAATGTAATTTGCATCTTATCTATATATATAAAAATGAATGAATGTGTGTGTGTGCCCTTTATGCCTGACCAAACCACTCATTGGAACGCCATGAAACTTTGGGAAGTTATTTAGTATAGTACTGGGAAGGTTTCTAGCAAATAAAATTTTTGAAATAACTTTTCGCCTAAAAATAATCAAGATAAATATTCTAATTTATCTGTTACTAGCGGACGTACCCGGCTTCGCCCGGGTTTTACCCGAGTAAAGGTTTGTCTAACGAATCTCTCGATAAAGTGAACATTTTTTCCGTGGATGTCACTCTTGTGAAACATCCCGCTCCAAACTTTGTGTCTGAGAAGCGATATTTTTATAGAGAGAATGGCTCTGTGTCTGGCTTTGTGTCTTCTGCTCGAATGAATGTTTTTCTGTTAGAATATTGTTCCTGCATACTAAAAAATACTCGATAAGTTGAATAAAATCAATATTAATTGGTTCCTTCGGTAATTGGAAGTTAAAGGAATAGTATCTTGCCCTGGAATTGTATCATTATTCTTGTATGGACGTACCCGGCTTCGCCCGGGTTTTCCCGAGTAAAGGTTTGTCAAACGAATCTCTCAATAAAGTGAACATTTTTTCCCGGTCCCTTGAAAAATACTCGATAAGTTGAATAAAATCAATATTAATTGGTTCCCTCGGTAATTGGAAGTTAAAGGAATAGTATCTTGCCTTGGAATTGTATCATTATTCTTGTCTCAAATAAATTGCCGTGTCATCCTGAATTTTGTCTTTCCTAATTTTCTACATTACAAAATCATCGTATCATCATGATAATATTTAGAGCAGATTGTTGAATTATAACAGATAAATTAGGATATTTATCTTGATTATTTTAAAGCGAAGTTTCATGGCGTTCCAATGAGTGGTTTGGTCAGGCATAAAGGACAAACAGACACACATACATTCATTTTTATATATATAGATAATTCAACAATCTGCTCTAAATATTATCATGATGATACGATGATTTTGTAATGTAGAAAATTAGGAAAGACAAAATCAGGATGACACGGCAATTTATTTGAGACAAGAATAATGATACAATTCCAAGGCAAGATACTATTCCTTTAACTTCCAATTACCGAGGGAACCAATTAATATTGATTTTATTCAACTTATCGAGTATTTTTCAAGGGACCGGGAAAAAATGTTCACTTTATCGAGAGATTCGTTAGACAAACCTTTACTCGGGTAAAACCCGGGCGAAGCCGGGTACATCCGCTAGTTTATTATAAAACAACAACAAATTAAATTAACAATGCAAAAATATATTTTAACATTACACACACACACACACACAACACAATATTTAAACATTTAACACAAAAACGTTACAATATTTTCTTTAAATATATATTAATAATATGAAATGCCAAGTTTTTTTACAACGTCATTGGAATATTATATTACTAAATTCTCAAATAAAATATAGTATACTCGGAACACATTTTAGTATTTTTACAATTTATAAATGTAATTTCAACAGAAGCCGCGAGAGGCGCTGCTTGCGAGTGAAAGAAGAAAATTTACAAATAAAATTGCAAAGAATATTTATTTCAAATCAAATTCAAACAGAAACCTTCCCAGTAGTATAGTAAATAACTTCCTAAAGTTTCACGGCGATTGGATAATCTTATCTTTTAAAAACATTCATCCTGTAAACCAGGGGTCTCCAAACTACGGCCCGAGGGCCACATCCGGCCCGCAGACAGATTTTGTCCGGCCCGCGGAGACATACTTGAAAACTCCTTTTAGAGAACAAATATTTTTTATAGCAAATAAAATGTTTGTGATAAGTTGGGTAAAGAAACACAGAATGGTAATGAGTAAAGACATGTATAATTTATGCAGTAAATTTAACTTCAGCATATAATAACTAACAAATTATTGAAATGAATCCAACTTACATTTTATACATTGTAAGTAATGAACAACACATACCTTATAACATGACATATGAAATGCTAATGAGATGTATGTAATTGAGATTTTCCACCGACAATAGTTTGTAGTTGTGGACTAATTTTACTTGCACCAATTATTAAAAGAGATTTAAGATGCTCGTCAGTTAATTTAGATCTGTATACATTTTTTGTGTACTCCATTTTGGAGAAGGTTTTCTCACACAAATAAGTAGTACCAAAAACGGAAAACAGCCCACGAGCAAATTTATGCAAATTATCAAATTGTGTCAGTGGAAGACTCTTATAAAATTCCAACAAAGATGAGTTTTCATATTTGTTCTTAATTATATCACTGCACTGAAGATCAATCATTTCCATTTGAAGTTCCGGGGCTAGGGTTTCAATGACAGCATCAAAAGGATTCTGAAAAATCTTAATTTGATTCGCAATGGCATCAAAGTCCGAGAAACGAGTATCAAAATTTATCTTCAAAGCACTCAAAATTTCGATTGCAAAATCGATAGGAAACTCAGTCTCAGTAGTGTGGCTGAATATTTCACATGTTTTAAAATGTGAAAAACATTTACTTCGTAGTTGTGATTGAAACAGTATCAATTTCATCCGGGTAATGACTTGATATTAGTGTATAAGGTATGATAAGGTAAGTCTGTTTCTCCAATCTCTGCAATAAATTGTCGGAATTGTCGGTGATTCAGCCCAAAAGATCTGATGAAATTAACAGTTGATATGACTGGTTTCAGAACGTCAGACATATCCAAACATTTTCCGCACAAAGACTGTTGATGAATGATACAATGTAAGACTAATGGTTTTGAGCCGCCTTCATTTTCTACAGCGTTTGACACAAGAGCGACCACTCCTTTATATTTCCCACTCATGTTTTTGCCTCCATCAGTTGTAATACATTTCAAGTTTTTCCATCGAAGGTTCTTTTTATTAATGGCCATTTCAACTCCTTTAAAAATATCGGTACCAGTAGTTGTGCCATGAATACTATACATATCAAGAAGTTCTTCGTGCACTTCATAGCTTTTATCTACTCCTCTAATATAAATCAACACCTGAGCAGTATCTGACACATCCGTTGACTCATCCAAGGCCAAAGAAAACCACTCAACATGTCCATTTTTGTCGAACAGTTGAGAGGATATATTTTCAGCGATGTTTTCTACCCTTCGAGCCACAGTGTTTGCTGACATACTGACAGTTTTTAATAAATTTACCTTTTCAGGGCACATTTCTTCGACTACTGCAATTATGCATTCCTTGTCATTTCTCCATCGGTGAATGGTTTTCCACGTTTTGCAATTTCAAGAGCCACACGAAAGCTGGCACGAGTTGCCGCCTCTTGTTCAGTTTTGACTTTTGTAAATAAAGATTGCTGCGATTTCAATCCGCGCTTCAAAGCTTCGAATTTTTCTGTCCGCACAATTCCTGTATATTTTGAGTAATTTTGAGAATGTTTTGTTTCATAATGACGTTTCATGTTATATTCTTTGAGAACGGCTATGCTTTCATTGCAAATCAAACATAGCGCCTTGTTACTGGACTCAATTACGAAATACTGAATGTTCCACTGATCTTTGAATTTTCTGCATTCACTATCAATTTTTCGCTTCTTTTCCATTCTGCTGAATCACACACAAAAGCAACAATTAATAATAACATTTAATAACAAATAAACATAACAATTAATACAGGAAAATTAATAATATGCAGTGTTGCCATCTTGGCCCTCGGAACTTACTGGAGTAATCAGTATGGCCCTAAGGCTGGAAAGACCCCATTAGTATGGCCCTAAGGCTGGAAAGTTTGGAGACCCCTGCTGTAAACCAACTACATGTAAAATTATTAACCAATAAAGTTCATTTATTGTCGCGACCAGTGCTGCGCCCAAGCGGTAAAAGGCTGGAACTAACGCTTTTTGGTATTATATATAAAAAAAAAGCACATTAACCTTTTTAGTTTTTTGAATAGCCTATATGTTAAACGAAATCTTCAGCTACCTACATGCGAAATTTCATAATGATTTATTCTGTAGATTTTGCGCAACGCAATAGCAAACATCGATTTTGGATTTCATTCTTATAGATATAAAGGAAAGAATAGAATAGAAAAATATATTAATATAATCTTCTATTTTCAAAGTTTCTGTTCATCGTCGCTTAAATATATACGACTTAATCTGAGTTCACAATTCGATAAAATAATCCCTTGAATCAATATTAAAATAAAAACATAAAGCCTCCAGGGAAAAGTTTCTTTTAAAATATTTTTTATTTAAAAAATATCTGGAGCTTTCGGGCAAGTAGGCCCTTCTACGCGAGAAAATGCTTTATATGATTAATACGCCAATAAAATATGATTTAAAATTAAATAAAGTCAAATAAACAAATGTAAACAGTGAATGGACTTTATTTAATTTTAAATCATATTTTATTGGCGTATTAATCATGTAATGCATTTTCTCCCGTAGAAGGGCTTACTTGCCCGAAAGCTCGAGATATTTTTAAATAAAAAATATTTTAAAAGAAACTTTTCCCTGGAGGCTTTATGTTTTTATTTTAACGACTTAATCTGTTAAATATTTTTATATTGTCATTTTTGTTCTTCTGTTGATTGACCCTTTTCAGAGCCATATAAGTTACGCAGGGCTAGTTCGATTCCAACCTGCCATTGTTCATGAGGAAATGAAGCGTTTGGGCTCAACAGTTATGCCTGATAAGAGAAAAGCTTTTGCTGATGATTCATCAGTGGGAGGAATGCGCTGGTTAACTTGTTAAATTTAGTACAAGGTCATGGGCCAATTATTTTAAAACGAATAAATACAAATTTTGAAGTTTTATCAAAAACTAGCGGATGTGCCCGGCTTCGCCCGGGTTTTACCCGAGTGAATGTTTGTCTAACGAACATTTGTTAAAACAATTCTCTATAAACTTATAAAACGTACTCGGCTTCGCCCGGGGTTTTACCCGAGTAAAGGTTTGTCTAGCGAACATTTGTTAAAACAATTCTCTAAATACTTATTAAAAAAAAAAAGATATATTTTGATAATTTGAAACTCGTAAATTTGAATCTCTCGATAAAGTGAACATTTTTTCCCGGTCCCTGTGTGCCGTGTCATCCTGAATTTTGTCTTTCCTAATTTTCTACATTAGAAAATCATAGTTTTATCTAGTGAACATTTTTTCCCGTGTCACATTGCCGTGTCATCCTGAGATAATCTTACTTTTGATAAATAATATTTAAGATAACAAACTTAGTGATAAGAAAACTTGTTATCATCGTCACAATGGGGGCGCTGCTTGCGAGTTAAATCTACAAATCTGCAAATAACTCTAAGGATATTCAAGATATTCAGGAAATTATTTTTCAAAAACCTTCCCGGTGATATACCTAATAATATCCCAAAATTTCACGGCGATTGGATGTATGGTTTTTGAATCTATAGAGTACAGACAAACGGACAGACAGACAGACATTCAATTTTATATATATAGATATATAAATATACAATTAATAATAATATTTTTTAAAAAGTTACTTATACAAACACGTTTCGATATTCTAAAATATATTTTTCGCTTGATAATTAGTTTCACATATTAAATATTGAAAAAAAAATTATAATTGATAAGAAACTAGATATAGCATTAGTACTTTTTAATAGATATCTTATTTGTTAGTTTTTTTTTAATATAAAAAAAATGAATATTTTGTCAACGATAACCTTGAAACCTAAAATTTGAAAAATAATTATGAAACCAGTTATTTTTCTCATTTATTTTCTTCATCAAATTATACTTTTCCACAAGCTCAATGCTTATTCAATTTAGAAACATTTTGAATTATGAATGAAAAGAGGAGGTTTAAAGATAATATTTGATCACATTCAGCTCATCTTGGAAGCCATCATTGTAGGTTTGGTGTTGGCTTAGAATTCCACGGGGTTTCCTCAGCTGATTCTCTACCAACCTTCGGTCTCAGGCAGGTCTGTGGAGTTTCCTCTGCTGGTATTCCTCCAGATTCAGGTCCTAGGCCAGTTTCTGTAGCCCCCGGTTCCAGAGCCGTCCGTGGATCTTCTACCTTGCTGGGGTTCGCTAGCCCCCGGTTCCAGAGCCGTCCGTGGATCTTCTACCCTGCTGGGGTTCGCTAGCCCCCGGTTCCAGAGCCGTCCTTGGATCTTCTACCCTGCTGGGGTTCGCTAGCCCCCGGTTCCAGAGCTGTCCTTGGATCTTCTACCCTGCTGGGGTTCGCTAGCCCCCGGTTCCAGAGCCGTCCGTGGATCTTCTACCCTGCTGGGGTTCGCTAGCCCCCGGTTCCAGAGCCGTCCTTGGATCTTCTACCCTGCTGGGGTTCGCTAGCCCCCGGTTCCAGAGCAGCCAGTGGATTTTCTACCCTGCTGGGGTTCTCTAGCTCCCGGTTCCAGAGCTGTCCTTGGATCTTCTACCCTGCTGGGGTTCGCTAGCCCCCGGTTCCAGAGCTATCCTTGGATCTTTTACCCTGCTGGGGTTCGCTAGCCCCCGGTTCCAGAGCTGTCCTTGGATCTTCTACCCTGCTGGGGTTCGCTAGCCCCCGGTTCCAGAGCAGCCCGTGGATCTTCTACTCTGCTGGGGTTCGCTAGCCCCCGGTTCCAGAGCTGTCCTTGGATCTTCTACCCTGCTGGGGTTCGCTAGCCCCCGGTTCCAGAGCCGTCCGTGGATCTTCTACCCTGCTGGGGTTCGCTAGCCCCCGGTTCCAGAGCAGCCAGTGGATTTTCTACCCTGCTGGGGTTCTCTAGCTCCCGGTTCCAGAGCTGTCCTTGGATCTTCTACCCTGCTGGGGTTCGCTAGCCCCCGGTTCCAGAGCTATCCTTGGATCTTTTACCCTGCTGGGGTTCGCTAGCCCCCGGTTCCAGAGCTGTCCTTGGATCTTCTACCCTGCTGGGGTTCGCTAGCCCCCGGTTCCAGAGCAGCCCGTGGATCTTCTACTCTGCTGGGGTTCGCTAGCCCCCGGTTCCAGAGTTGTCCTTGAATCGTCTACCCTGCTAGGGTTCGCTAGCCCCTGGTTCCAGAGCAGCCGGTGGATCTTCTACCCTGCTGGGGTTCGCTAGCCACCGGTTCCAAAGCTGTCCTTGGATCTTCTACCCTGCTGGGGTTCGCTAGCCCCCGGTTCCAGAGCTGTCCTTGGATCTTCTACCCTGCTGGGGTTCGCTAGCCCCCGGTTCCAGAGCTGTCCTAGGATCTTCTACCCTGCTGGGGTTCGCTAGCCCCCGGTTCCAGAGCAGCCCGTGGATCTTCTACCCTGCTGGGGTTCGCTAGCCCCCGGTTCCAGAGCTGTCCTTGGATCTACTACCCTGCTGGGGTTCGCTAGTCCCCGGTTCCAGAGCAGCCCGTGGATCTTATACCCTGCTGGGGTTCGCTAGCCCCCGGTTCCAGAGCTGTCCTTGGATCTACTACCCTGCTGGGGTTCGCTAGCCCCCGGTTCCAGAGCTGTCCGTGGATCTTCTACCCTGCTGGGGTTCGCTAGCCCCCGGTTCCAGAGCAGTCCTTGGATCTTCTACCCTGCTGGGGTTTGCTAGCCCCCGGTTCCAGAGCAGCCCGTGGATCTTATACTCTGCTGGGGTTCGCTAGCCCCCGGTTCCAGAGCTGTCCGTTGAGCTTCCACTCTGCTGGGGTTCGCTAGCCCCCGGTTCCAGAGCAGCCCGTGGATCTTCTACCCTGCTGGGGTTCGCTAGCCCCCGGTTCCAGAGCTTCTGTGAATCTTCTACCCTGCTTGGGTTCACTAGCCCTCTTCTCACAGCAGCCTCAGGAGCATCTATTATCATATTCTCCTCTTCATAAAAATACATATTATATTATCAAGAAGAAATTCCAGGAATTTAGAGGGTATTTGCCAAATGTATTGCACTGGAAGAAGTTGCAACTGATGTTTCTGAAAGCAATGCCAAGTCATCAGGCTCCTCGCTGGTTCCAAGTTGCCTCAGTTCTATCTCTGATGATCGCCAGAGCTCTTCATGGCGCTCCCGTTTCTTTGCCTTTCTAGCTCGTCTTGCGCCCAATTGGCATATTATATCATTTTTATGGCTTTCCAAGCGAACGGAAACTTCTTTCAGCAATTTTATTACGCTGTAAGGTGGCCGGGTTTTTGAACGCTGGAAGAAGTATCTTTTTGGCGTACATGGGGGGCACTGAGGAATAGATCGCTCTTTAACCTCCTTCAGAAAGAAAGCGTCCTCCGCCATATTTTTCCATTCTTTTTTTGATAGCTCCTCTGGCTTCTCGGAGCTGTCAAATTCTTTGTAAAGAAGCTCGCGTCCGAAGCTGACCCTTTTTGGCATATGAAGAGGCTCTTCATTTCTGTCTTTACAAGAAAGTATTTCGAGCTCTTGGTTGAAATATTTGTCTAATATTTCTTCATAATTGTAATTTTCTTCTTGGATTTTCTTGTTTCGGGAGGCTTTCTTGAATGGCCAGCACATCTTGGCGTCGGGTATAGATTTATTGGGGGATAATTGTTTAATAAATAATGAGCTCCTCACATATCAACTAGAGATATTTTAAATCGCAGCTTTATAATGAAAATGACACACACACATACAAAGGCTAATTGAATCTCTATTACTACCAATATATTTTTTCAGTATCAATTATTTGAAAATTAATTTTTTGAATGAAAAATTCTTATTTTTATCTGAGATAAAAGAAAAAAAAATTGGTGTGTTGAGATAACCAATAAGAAAGTTTCATAAATGTATTTTTAATTGAAAACTTACAATCATTTTGGAAAGAAGTGTGTTACTAACAAATTCCTCTTATTAAAGCAAATAATTAACCATTCGAATCCAAAAATCTAACTGTCCCATGATGTTTCAATTTGGAATAAATTTGTCTTTCTTTTATAAATATCTCTGTTAAAATCTATATATATATAAATAAATGTATGTGTGTGTCCTTTATGCCTAACCAAACCACTCATTAGAACGCCATGAAACTTTGGGAAGTTATTTAGTATAGTACTGGGAAGGTTTCTGAAAAATAATTTCTTGAATATCTTGAATATCTTTAGAGTTATTTGCAGATTTGTAGATTTAACTCGCAAGCAGCGCCCCCATTGGGACGATGATAACAAGTTTTTTTATCTATAAGTTTTATTATCACTAAGTTTATTATCTTGAAGATTATTTATCAAAAGTAAGATTTTCTACCTATTAATTGCGCACAAGTCAAAGTTAGTTATCGAGTATTTTTCAAGGGACCGGGAAAAATGTTCACTAGATAAAACGAAGATTTTGTAATGTAGAAAATTAGGAAAGACAAAATTCAGGATTGCACGGCAATTTATTTGAGAAAATATGAGACAAGGGACCGGGAAAAAATGTTCACTTTATCGAAAGATTCAAATTTACGAGTTTCAAATTATCAAAATATATCTATTATATTTTAATAAGTTTATAGAGAATTGTTTTAACAAATGTTTGTTAGACAAACCTTTACTCGGATAAAACCCGGGCGAAGCCGGGTACATCCGCTAGTATTTAATAAAAAATAATGAGGTAAGAAACACACCCTTTGAATTGATAAATACGCAAATGCAATAATCTCTCTGTAAATTATTAAAAGAATTTTCCAGTTTACCTACAATTCGGGTATTCAGGTATAAATAGCAAGGTATCAGTATGTTGGTAGGAAATAAAAAGCTAATTTCTAGTAGGTTAAGGCCATCATTGGTGACACATATTATATATTGGTTAAACGTATTATATTTTCTTTACTTTAACCACGAGCTTTCGAGCTCTCGGAAAAAAAAAAGAGCGTTATTAAGAGTGTACGTGGAAGGAAGCTTGTATTATGTTTTAAAAATACTTTAATTACAATTTTCGGAAAATAAATGCTCGCGCGAGATGCAAGTTATATCAGGTGTGGCGAACGTGCGGCCATAAGGCCGCATGTGGCCTTTTCTTGCCCAAGTTGTGGCCTTTTCATAAATTCAAAATTATAATTTTTGTTTCGCAGTTTTCAATTACTTTCTTTATTTTATTGAAAATATCTAATACGAATGTCATATATTATATAATATACAGGGTGATCCAAAAGTCCCGCACTATTTTAAAAATTAATAACTCCGCGAATATTTGCGCTAGAGCAATGCGGTAAACACCATTGTGTTCAGGATGCAATGGGATTTTTTATGGCAAATAATGAAAAATTCGAAATTGATTTTAGTTACAATTTTATTCGCCAGATGGCGCACTACCAGAATCAGAGATTCAGCGGCCAAATTGTTTGATAAATTGAAAAATATAACTGATCGACACGTATTTTTCCTTTTTGAATACCAGGAAAGAACCCTAATAACATCAAATAACAAATTAATAAAACACCACTTCGCAAAAAGTATGAAGAATTGATTAACAATTTTTAAATACAATCAGAGATATGTAAAATAGGTAAATGCAAATTAAACATTTAGCAAAAAAAAAAAAAAGATATTTTAGATATGGTTTGTTTCTGAAGATAATAAATTTATAATATTTTTAATTCAACTCTATCTCAGTATCGATTATATTTATTTTATTCATTTGAAAAATATGTATCTATCTCTGATAATTTATTTTACTCTGGAATGCCGTTGTTGTTGTCGTGTCCAATAAAAAGCCTCAGATGTCTCCATGCATCTCCATCACAGCAGCAGCAATGTCCACTATCTTGGGTGTGTAAAGCTGCTGCTCTGGGTCTATGTCAATTTTCTGCAAGGCTGCGGCCATTGCTGGCTATGAGAATATGTGGGTAGGTGTAAGTTCCACACCAGGACAATTGTTGCATGCCCTATAGGTTATTGTGCCATCTGGATGTATTGTTATTCCTTTATAGTGTTTTGTTCAAAGTCTTGTCATAGTTTTTGTCATTTTTCTCTCATGTTTATTTCGCATTTTGATCTTTTACTATTTATTGTTTAATTATCTTGTATTTTGACAAAGAATCAGCGTCAAATAATGATATTTGTTCTTTCCTTTGGCTCAACTTTCTGGCTTCCTTTGCCAATTCAAATGCTATTTCATTACCCCCGATCCCAGCATGGGCAGGGATCCATTGTAGAATGCAGTTATTCTCCAATGGTTCCAGTTGGGTAAGTAACGAGTGTATTTTCTGTGTGATTTTAGTATTGCCCTTCTGAATTGCTTCTAGAGCGGATATGGAGTCACTGTATATTAAATTTCCTTCTGCTTGATGCAGGGATGGTTGGTTAAGGCATACATCAAGGGCTTTCCAGATAGCTGTCAGTTCACAAGTGAAGTTTGACGAAATCTGTCCTGCTCCTTCTTTGATTTTGATGTGCGTTCCATCTTGCAGTATTATGTTAATTCCGGCCCCTCCATAACTCAGGGTAAGGTCTGAAGATCCATCTGTATATGCTGTTGAAGGGGGTGGCCTAGCATTTTTAATCAAGAATTTGTACTATGAGGACATAGCCGTTAATATTTCAAACACATTAGACCTCGAAGCCCAAGGTATCAAATTCTACCTCAATCAAAACAAAGCCATCAACATATACAATATGTATCACCCTCCAAACAATACACTTATTGACGATGGAACAATGGCTCAATTTCTTACAGACGACTCTTATTGTATGTGACCTTAATGCCAAACATCAACTATGGGGATGTTCCACGCCAAACCCAAGAGGCAAAATACTTTCAAACATATTTGACGACAATGCCATCATGTGCTTAAATGATGGGAATCCTACCCATCATTCATACAGTTATAATACTGCACAAGCCCTTGATATAAGTTTTTACTATCCTGACATTTTCCACAAATGCAAATAGCAAATATTAAAAAGTATTGGAAGTGATCATTTGCCTAATTTGATAGAAATTAGCACCAAGACCAAAACCAGCTCAATTAAAAAAATTCTGGAACTTCAAAAAGGCTAATTGGATATCTTTCGAAAACACCATTATTAAAGCAGATACAGTTTCAATACCAAGAGGAAATATTAAGAAATGGATTCCAAATTATACACACCAGGCAAAAAATATTCAACCACTTATAACTAAAAGAAATGAACTACAAAAAAAGAGCACCCAAAACCAAACAAATTGTAGAACTGAACTGAACATTGTGAATGCAAAAATAAAAAGATTATACGTAAATGTGAAAAGGGAAAAATGGAAACAAATTTGTGAAAACCTGGAACCAAGAAACCCAAATACAAAACTTAGGAATTTGGCAAAACAAATTGACAGATCCCAGTCACAAACTGAAAAAACTAATATGATTAAGAATACAGATGGTACACCAGCAACTAATGACAAAATTGCTGCCAATCTTTTAGGTAATTCATATCAAATAAGTAGTAAAATCAAGGTTGAAACAAAGGCCCAAAGGATTATTCATGACTTCAAAAATGTCACCAGCACTCATAATATTTTCAATGAAAAAAATAAATATGAAAGAGCTAGCTTATGCATTAGAAAACACTGACCTGAACAAGACTCCTGGGCCAGATGGAATCCATGGCCGAATGATATCAAACTTGGGCAAAACTGGCAAAGAAAGACTTCTTAATATTTTCAATAACTCCTGGAAAACTGGAAAATTGCTTCAAGACTGTAAAAATGCAACAATAATTCCCATTTAAAAACTTTACAAATCTGCTGATGACCCAAAAAACCAGAAGAACAATATGGATTTAGGAAAGGACATGGGACAATAGACCAACCCTTATTTTTCACACAAAAGGTAAAAGATGCACAAAACAGAAAACCAACTAACCACACAATAGCTGCTTTTTAGACCTTACACAAGCTTTTGATAAGGTATGGAAAAACAAGTTAATT
The DNA here is from genome assembly GCA_030710605.1 of Cordylochernes scorpioides. Taxonomy (NCBI): domain Eukaryota; kingdom Metazoa; phylum Arthropoda; class Arachnida; order Pseudoscorpiones; family Chernetidae; genus Cordylochernes; species Cordylochernes scorpioides. The sequence continues at coordinate 101,834,541 of CP092865.1, read as the reverse complement.
ACAAAATTATACAAACATTTCAAAATTGATGGAAAAGCTATCACTTGGATAAATGATTCCCTTAAAAATAGATGCATCAGTGTCAAATATAATGGCACTTTATCTAAAACCTTCAAATTGTATCAAGGATTACCACAAGGATCAGTCCTTAGCCCAAATCTCTTCACCCAATTTATTGCAGGCATAGAATAATTTTTTCTCATAAAACCCATATTGGACTTTTCGCTGATGACATTATTCTATGGAGCAGCAACACTAACTGGAAAAAAGCTGAAAGAGATTTGAACAAGACTCTTCTCCACCTAGAAAAATTTGCTAATAAACATAAATTAGAATTTAACCCCCAAAAATCTGAAACCTGTCTTTTTACTACCGATAAGAAACTATACAAAATAAGACCAAATATTATTCTGGGAGAACAACAATTGCAATATAATAAACATCCTAAATATCTCGGCTACACCCTGGATCCAGAAATTAACTCCAGTAAACATATTGAAGGAGTTGTTAGAAAAGGAAGAGACCGACTAAAAATCTTGAAATATATTTCAGGAAGAGTGGGGAGCTGAAGCAACAACACTAAAATTAACTTACACATCTCTAATGAGACCTATCTTGGAATATGGATATCAAATCTATGGTACAGCATCTGAAACAAATCTAAAATCACTGGAGAGGATACAACTAAATGCAGCTAGAATTATTACAGGTCTTCGAAATACCTGCCATAATAATATTGTACTTTACGAGGCAGACATTATGTCCTTAAAGGGTAGAAGAAGCTTCAATCTGCCAAAATATATAAACAAAATCAAGAGTTATGAAAACAAACACAGAACTTCCAATTGCATACTTAATTGGGAATCCAATATTAGACTCAAAAAAGAAGGCCCTCTCCACCTGGCCAAAAGAAATGGATTTTTAAAAAATAAAGTGAAAAAATATTATTTAGCAGAAAAAAATATCCCCATGCGAATCACTAACAAAATGTTATTTTTAATGCCACTTTAAATGAACCCACCAACAAACAATACCAAAATCCAGAATACTTAAAACAATTATCATTAGAAATCTCTATATATATAAAAGTCAATTTCTGTCTGTCTGTCTGTTTCGCGATAAACTCAAAAACTACTGAACCAATTTGTACCAAATTTTGCATGTCGCTTTTTATAAACCTGAGGAAAATTTTCGGCTGCATTTTGATTAGTATTTTTGGCTATTTCTTTTTTTCATTTGAAGAACTTTTTTTTACGCGGACTAATCCGGAATGGAATGAATACCTAAATATGGCCATTTTTTTAAAGAATCGGTGGTTCAGTGGTAGAATGCTCGCCTGCCACGCGGGCGGCCAGGGTTCGATTCCCGGCCGATGCATTTTTTTAAACAATTTTTAAAACTCATTTATATTATATCTTCTATATATATAAAAATGAATGTTTGTATGTTTGTTTGTTTGTTTGTTGGTTTGTATGTCCGGTATACAAATTCGCAGTAGTTCACTAATTCAAACCAAAATTTCCATACATAGGTAAAAAAATACGGGGAAGACGATAGGCTATTTTAAAAAATATATAAATCAATTATTAAAACTATATATGATATTGCTGTATCATGTAAGATTATCAGATACAAAATTATATCGGGAAAAATTCCAAAAAGCAAAGACCACGGGTGAAACCAGCTCATTATTTTGTACGCAGGAACAAAATTCTAACAGAAAAACATTCATTCGAGCAGAAAACAAAAGCCAGATCATCTTACTATAAAAATATCGCTTCTCAGACACAAAGTTTGGAGCGGGACGTTGCACAAAAGTGACATCCACGGTGCCAATTTATAATTTTAACGAATATTATTTGAATAAAAACATTTAATCGGGTAAAACCCGGGCGTTGCCCGGGTCATTCGGCTAGTAATTAATAAAATTCCTAAAAATGTAATAACTATCTATACCGATGGTAGCAGAGACGAGTTGTGACACACTGACAGTGGCTGTCTCATTAAAACCACAAATGGCAATGAGAAAATAAACAGAAGAAACCCAGATTTTTACTCAGTCTTCAGATAAGAACTTATAGCCATTTATGAAGCCTTAAAATCCATCAGAAACACTAAACATCACGATATATGGATTCTTACTGATAGTAGAAGTGCAATACAACACTTGAGTCACACAAGGGAACTTAGAGACAAAGTAAGCAGGAACATAATTGGTTATCTCCAAAAACTCTCAATACCTCAAAAATTCACCTTTAATGGATACCCTTACATGTTAGCATTGAAGGCAATGAAGCTGCTGATTCCCTAGCGAAAAAAGGCACAAAAGAAACCTTGCTACAGAAAAATAAACTTACTTTTAAAGAAATAGAAACAGTAGCCAAAACAAAAATAAACAAGAACTGGAGGATTCCACCTAAGCACAGTTGGTACACCCTAGAAGCAGATGGTCACCCAGACCTTTCGGTCCACAAGCCGGCATCCGAAGCATGCACTTCGCTGCTATTCTGTTCAACTCATAAGCCAAGTAACGATATCCAAGCTAGTGCTTGGACATTGTACCTGGAAACACCACCTCCGAGACAACGTGTCTGGAAGGATTTCTATACCGGTGGCCTTTAATCACAGCAAAAGAGGACACTATCTACTGTGTCCAGCAGGGACCGCGGGGAGGCGGCCCCCGGTCGACTCTGTTCACTAACAGCTGAGGAAAAGCTCAGCTGCCACGTCGTGGGCTTTCTCAAGAAGCTTGCTGTGGTTTCTCAGCAGCGTACTCTCGATCGCGCCCCTCGCCCTCCTTCTCTCTTCCTGCACACCCACTACCCTTGGACAATCCAAGACGTAGTGGCGTGCATCCACATCCCTTTCTTCATAGACGCAATCAGGGTTTCTCTTAATTTTAAATCTGTGGAGACTCCTGGGAAAGGGCCCATGTCCCGAACTACCCTAATGAATTTGTGGGACATTACCTTACAGGGGTACTTGGGTGTTGTTACCCAATTGAATATACCTCTCTCCCCTTCACACTGTTCCTCCATCTGTCCAACCATAAGTCCTGGACGTGCCCCCTGATCCTTCTATAAACTTCTTTCTTGGTCACTGGGGTCCTCAGTGATCTATCTCTAAAGCATCTTGCCTTAGTGAGCCTGTCTGCGAACCCATTACCTTCGATGAGGCTGTGTCTCCTGATCCAATAGAGCTCCGGAGCCCGCGTTGTCATCGCCAGCTCCTGGATTATTTGATGCGCGAGTTGCCCTTTCACCAGATTGATGGCGACGAAGGCCGACATGCAATCTGAATAGAGGCGGTCCGGGCTGAAGTTCTTCTCGGCACACACTCTGAGGGCTACCCTGATCGCAACCAGCTCGGCTGAAAAGACCAATTCGTCCACTCTGAGTGCTAAGCTTTCTTGGAAGATCAGCTCTCCATTAGTGAAACTCACTACTTCAGCTCCAGTATTGGTTCCAGACTTACTACCATCGGTGAAAACCTCCGTGCCAATCCCTGTCGGCCCTCCAGGACTCCAATTCCACTTTGGCAACCACTGCGGAGGCTTCCTTGGGTCCCTCTTCCATTCCAGGGCACCCGCTTCAAGTCCCAGGGCATCTTCCCTGTTCTCCCAGATCTTCTGTCTGATGGTCTCCTCCTCTAGTTTCAATCCCAGGGGAATAAGCCCAGCGAGGACCAAAAAGGCCTCACTGCTGGTAGTGCGATATCCCCCTGTGATTCTGAGTGCCGCTGACCTCTGCACGCTCTCTAGAGTTTTTGCCACCTTCTGATCCCTGTTATAGCAGGATTGGCTCGACACAGGAGAGGCAGAGGTTGCTAAAAATAGTACCCTCCTTCTCCCCCCCCTCCTGTTGAGAGCCAACCAGGACAGGCCTGCACAACGCCTCCCTGCCTCTCGCCACCATCTCCTCCGCCTGGTATTGCCAACCCATCTTGTCATCAATGACCACCCCCATGACTACCCTCCGTCCTTTCATCCGGATAGCCGGCTTGTGCTCCCATTTGATCCCTTTCCTTTTAGTTCTTATGTCCCTAGGTTTAAGCTGAGGGCTTTAGTTTTGCAGACATTGAACTTAAGGCCAGAGTCATGGGCCCAATTCGAGAGGATTTGGAGAGAAGCTTCAACACACTTCTCAGCCTTCGCTCTCGAAGCAGCCTCAATGATGAGGAACTGGTCGTCAGCATAGAGAACCAGCCTGGCTCCCTCAGGGAGCTCCTCCTGGAAAACGGTTTTTACCAGGATATTCCACAGAATAGGTCCGCAGCAAGAGCCCTGGGGGCAACCCCTAGCACAGTTTCTTTCCAACTTCCGCCCACCAAAACTGAGGCTAATCCGTCTATCCCTCAGGAAGTCACGAACCAAGCTGCACAAATTATCAGGACAACCCATGTCCATCAAATTTCTCATCAGCTTGTTCCAGCTCATGGAGTTGAACGCACCATCAATGTCCAGGGCCACGAAAAGAACCCAAGCACCCTTATTTAAGCCCATCTCAACCCCCTCTAACACCTCGTTCAGAGCTGTGGTTGTGGAGTTCCCTTCCCTAAAATCATGTTGGAAAGAGGAAAGGAGCTCATTACTCTCTAGCCAGTGCTTCAGTCGCTGAGCTAGTAGGCTATCCAGGACCTTACCTAGACACACTAGTAAATAAAGCGGAGATAATCATTAGGAGAATTACTCTTTCTACCAGACTTTTCGAGAAGCACTACTCGAGCAACCTTCCATGCCTCAGGAAAAGTACCAGTGTCCAGACACCTATTGAAAAACCTGGCAAGAAGTGATGGGTGCATTCTTAACAGGGCTTTCACGACCGTGTTATCGATCCCTTCGGGACCAGGAGATTTCCTTTTCCCGAACTAGAAAGCCGTCAGTTTCACCTCATTCTCAGAAAAGGGCGGATCCACCAAACCAACAAGTGTTCAGAGAGATCTCGTCCTCTGGTTCCTCGTTTCCGAAGTGCCGTTCCAAGTTGTTTTTATTTTATCTTCTGCTTTCGAGCGAGAAGGTCTAGAACACATTCTCTCTGAATTTTCTTATTGTTGGTGGATGAAACAGCACCAGTGATTATTTTGGCCGCTTTTGCTTGAACACTGTCTAGTCTTACTTTTAGTGATGAGCTTGAGGGAGCCCAGACCGGTGTTGCATATTCCATTATCGGCCTTATTAAGGTGATTTTTGTTGTTCTGAGAATTCTAGGTTTTTCTTCCCAATTTGTTCCACATAGCCATCTCAGAATGTTTAGTTTTCTGGTAGCTATATTTGAGGTGCTAATTATGTGTTTTGAAAATTCCAATTCCTCATCAATGACAGTTAAAATAATTTTATTGACATCTTGTCAATACATGCAAAGTGCACAGTCTGCACTATTTAAAAAAGATAATATGCATTATATACACTATGTACAATGAATATGGCGCCTCTGCCAGCGCTGCAGAGTTTGGTGGAGAATCGCCAGTGGGTCTCCAGCAACACCACGCATTTTGCGATCTACGATGAAAACGTAGATCGCGGACTTCGCCGCTTAGGAGATGGTGATGGCGAGGTCCTCGAGACCAACTGGAAAGATCCAGGACTGCAGTATCACACCTAGGTATTTTGGATTTCTAATTTTATCAAATATTTGTTTGTTTATGCTTATTTTGTGGTTATACAAGTATTTATGCCTTTTTCCCTGTCAGTGGAGAAGACGAATAGGTTTGGTTTTATTGGGTTTATGGTCATTTGGAGTTCCATTGCCCACTTCTCCAGTCCTCTCATTGATGTGTTCAGTATTTTTACGATTTTTCTATGCTGCTACTTGTGTGCCATATGGCTATATCGTCTGCATAACAGGCAACCTTTGAGTCTTCAGTGAGGTAAGGATGGATGTCGTTAATCTATAGCAGATTGAGTAGAGGACTGAGCAGAGATCCCTGAGTTACACCAGCCCATGTTCTTCCTTCCTTGGAAAATTCTCCATTGACCCAAACCTTTAACCTTCTTCCCCTTAAGAAGTCTGAAATCCAGGTTAAGGTTTTTCCTCTTACTCCGATGTTGTGCTGCTTTTCACGTAATTTCTCCCTCCATACTCGATCAAAAGCTGAGGTCATATCAAGGAATATAGCCGTGGTCTTCTTTGGCGGTTTTTCCTGGAAAGAATCTATTATTGATTGACAGAAGTAGAACAGTTGATCAGTCGTACAGTGCTTGGATCTATAGACAGTTTGGTAGAAGTTTATTTTATTATTGTTAGTGAGCCAGACTATGAGCCTAGAGTGGATAATTCGTTTTGTTATTTTACAAAGTATGCTGGTGAGAGCAATTGGCCGATAGTTATTGGATTCCTTGGCATCTTTGTTTGGTTTCAGTATTGGCACAGTAATTGATATCTTCCAATTCTTTGGTAGTTTACCAGTTTACCATGAAATGTTTAGTATTCGTAGGAGTTGTTTATTAGCTTTGTCTTCAAAGTGTTTAATCATTTGACCAAACATTAGATTATCTCTTGGTGACCTCTTGGATTTTTTTATTGATGCGTTTAGCTCATTCAGTGTGAAGTCTTTCGAGAAAATATCTTGTTGATGGAAGTTTCTTGCTTGTTTAACTAACTGGTTTATATTATTTTTAGAGTCCTGTCTTCATTCGTATATTTGAGTATGGAAGTGCTTGAAAGATATTCAGCAATTATGTTAGCCATCTGTTTGTTCTCGTTTTCTCGCTGTTCTATTCATATCGGTTAGAGTATTGGAGGATTGGTGTTGGTATTGATTGTTTTCTAACACTCTAATTATATTCCAGTGTTGGCTGTCCTTTCTTGGATCCATATTTTCGCAGAAATCTGCCATTTTTCTTGTTTGCATATCCAAATTTCTTGTTCTATTTTGTGACTAATTTCAATGTGTTCCTTTATCTTTTCTTCTGTTTTATTTTTAAAGAAGTTCATTGATATTGTCTCTCTCTGAAATCATTGCCTCGATGTTGTGGTTCTTCCAGTGAGGTATCCGCAGGTCTTTACGTCTACCTCTAGGTATCGATGCTTTTGCAGCGTTTGATATATTCGAAGAGAAGTTTTCAAAGTTTTGTCAATCGTTCTGTAATTCAATTTTTCGTTGCACAGTTCTTCACGCTTTTCTGTGAATTTTTTTCAAGTCAGCTTTCCTAAAGTTCCATGTTCTTTTATTCTATTGGACATTCTCAATTTTGAAGTTTAGGGTTGTTAAAATTCGTCTGTGGTCACTGATTGCACCTCTCAGGATTTTCCATTGTGTTGTGGGTGCGATGTTGGAATTTATCGCTGTGATGTCTATTGCGGATTCTGTGCCTGTGGACTTGAATAGATAGGTGTTCTCTCTCTTATTTAATGGTGTAAGGTCGAGGTCGGTGACCTTTGTTATCCTGGACAGATGATCCCCAAGTTGAACTTTTGGCGTTAAAATCGCCGTGTATGATTGTGATATCCGAAGAGGCTTCACTTAATGTCTCTATTGTGTGTACCCATACAAAATTCAAAGATATAACGAGCTGAAAGTTGGCGATTTTCAGATGCGTCATGAATTCGCTGCATGGGTTTTCCGGCAAATTGATAGTGATGAAAACTGGCTGTCGAATGTTCTGTGGACAGATGATGCTCACTTTTCTCTAAACGGAGAATTTAACATTCAAAACAGCCGCTTTTGGGCAACAGAAAACCCTAGGATTTTTACAGAAATGCCACTTTATCAGCCTAGAGTTACAGTTTTGTGTGGGTTCACTTCTTCTTTTATTATTGGGCCATTTTTCTTTGAAAAATCAATGGAAGAACTTTTAAAACCGTTTTTGTAACTGGTGAACGTTATGTTCAACTTTTGAGAGAAAAGCGTATTCCCATATTGCAGGGAAAAAGCACTAAGCGAAATAACATTCATGAAAGTTGGAGGACCTCCTCATATCTCCCGCGGTTACAAACAATTGCTGAAGGATACGTTCGGTGAAATTCGTGGGATAAGTCACCATATACCAGTGGCCTCCAAGATCACCAGACTTGACGCCTTGCAATTTTTGTTTATGGGGGTACAATAAATCGTGTGTTTATCGATGCTGGCCTACCATATTGGCCATGTTGAAGGTTTCTATCAGATGGCACCTTTTATCAATTTCAACAGATATGTTATTTAATGCTGTCCATTCTGTCATTTATCGTCTGCAGGCGGTGATTGAGAATGAAGGATGCTACATTGAGCAAGGATTGTGACCTAATACAAGAGAGAAGGCAGTTACCTCATGTGTTATATAAGCTGCCATGTATTATATTATCTACCAATATTTTGCAGCTCTTTGTGTTGGGATATGGGGATAATAAATGCTGTCCTCACATCTTGACTTTTCTTTTTGTGAACAGTAATTTTTTGTTTGTCATTTGCTCACATATTATGTCGTGCAAACCAGAGTGTTATAACTTCTCGAATAACACTGGTACACACAATTTTTCCCCTTATGTTTAGTTTTCGCTTTTCGCTCATTAGAAGAAATAGCATAAGGAATATTTTCTGTACACCAATAACTTTAGAAATTTTGTGCAAAAAAATAATACAAAATGATTTTACTAACACGTTTTTCAACGCAAAAGGTTGATTTAAAAAATATTTTTATTTGAGGGGACACATTCTTTAAAATTGTGTACAGTATGAGAGAGAGTTGAATTAAAAATATTAGAAATTTATTATCTTCGGAAACAAACCGTATCTAAAATATCATTTTTTTTGCTACATGTTTTAATTTGCATTTACCTATTTTACATATCTCTGATTGTATTTAAAAATCGTTAACCAATTCTTCATACTTTTGGCGAAGTGGTGTTTTATTAATTTGTTATTTGATATTATTAGGGTTCTTTCCTGGTATTCAAAAAGGAAAAATACGTGTCGATCAGTTATATTTTTCAATTTATCAAACAATTTGGCCGCTGAATCTCTTATTCTGGTAGTGCGCCATCTGGCGAAAAAAATTGTAACTAAAATCAATTTCGAATTTTTCATTATTTGCCATAAAAAATCCCATTGCATCCTGAACACAATGGTGTTTACCGCATTGCTCTAACGCAAATATTCGCGGAGTTATTGATTTTTAAAATAGTGCGGGACTTTTGGATCACCCTGTATATAATATTTATATATATAGCACTAGCCGAATGACCCGGGCAACCCCCGGGTTTTACCCGATTAAATGTTTTTATTCAAATACTTTTGTTACAATTATAAATTGGTGCCGTAGATGTCACACTCTTGTGAAACGTCCCGCTCCAAACTTTGTGTGGCTTTAAAATATAAAAATGTAAATTTTCACAACGATATTTGAAAATTCTATTTTTTTTTATTTTCAAATACTATTCGTTACAATTATAAATTGGCGCCGTGGATGTCACTCTTGTGAAACGTCCCGCTCCAAACTTTGTGTCTGAGAAGCGATATTTTTATAGAGAGATGGTCTGGCTTTGTGTCTTCTCCTCGAATGAATGTTTTTATGTTATAATTTTGTTCCTGCATACTAAAAATGAACTGGCTTCACCCGTGGTCTCTGCTTTTTGGAATTTTTCCCAATATATTTTTGTATCTGATAATCAAACATGATACAGCAATATTGTCATAATCATTTTCTGACTAAAAACCAACTATTTTTGCCCAGAACCTGTCGATTTCAAATTTTCTTGGCCAAAAATCCGATAAATATATTTTTCAGATTTTTCTCTATGTCCTGTTAAAACACGTTTTACATGTACATTAGGTCAGCTGATATTACCTCCCATCTTCACCGCTAGAGGCGCTGCTTGCGAGCGAAAGGGCAAATTTGCAACGCAATTTGCAAATAACTAGACGAATATTCGGGATAGAGACCTGAAACTTTCACTATAAGTTTTTCCAGATTCTACTCTATATACTGTTAAAATTTCAGTCAGATTAGTTACGTATTGTGGACGTGTATAGCCGACATAGATACACACATACATACATACACTGACTTTTATGTATAAAGGGATTCCAAATTGTGCCTTATCATAAGCAAGGAATGTTTCTTTAAAAAAGTTATTCTTAAAAAAATTAGAGACAGAAGGTTCTGGCAGGGGAAGTTGTTCCCACACAGAACCCAATGTCCATCTGAGGACATCTGCAGTGATGGATGTGGTAAGTCAAGTCCCAGATATGTACAGACGTGGACAGATAGTTGAATAAAGGTTATGAAAGTAAACATCAGAGTTATAATACAGTTACCACAAGGGCAGCCGGGGGAATGATGGGAGGATTTAATTATTATTTTATTGTTTTTATTCATTTATTATTGTTTTTAAAATACCTTTATTAAAAATGAAAACAAAAATAATCAGTTTGAGTCAAAAGGCGATCCATCAAATAAGTTTATATGAAAAGGAGTACCTGGATCTGTAAAGTAATTTTTTTTTAAATTCTTTTCAGATCCAAGTACGCCCTTTTATATAAAAATAAATAAATAAAAATGAATAAATAAAACACTGTAAAAAATAAGTCGGTGGACGAGTGGGTAACCCCCTCGATTCCCGACAGTCATGAACCGGGATTGAATCCCGCGTTTAAATTTTGTTTAATATGCGAATAACCTTCACATATTATTCATTGTTCACTTATCATGAACTAGGTTGCTCTTGCTGAGCGGTACCTATTTATGTGAATTTGAACCAGGTAAAACACTGTATCAAATTATGAAAGTAAATAATCTTTCCAGACCATAGCATATCCTTTATGTGCAAGAAATAAAACTATATTGTATAAGATTATAAACTCAAAATTCTTCTATAGACCATGTTTATTTCGCTAGCTTTCGAACAAAAGACTTGTCTTTACGCCCGTTGAAGAACTATGTCATTCTAAAGCTACCGAAGAAATAAACATGTTTTATACCTACAGACAGCCCTGCTGCTTGGAGTACAAGACTTCAGCCCTGCCCCTACTTCCTGACTCCCTGCCGGCCTGGAACTACCTGGTTCACCTCAGCAATCTGCCCCCCCCCCCCCCCCCATGACTAGACTTCTCTTCTAGACTGCTTGCTGTACAGCCCAGACGATTTACGCTCCAGGAGCCGGGTTACCTCTATTTTCTCTCTCATGTTTTATAGAAGAAGTTTGAATTTATAATCTTACAATACAGTTTATGGTAAAGTTGATGTCTACATCCTAACCAAATAAAACTGTATACAGAGAGCTAGAATTTTTATTTTTCTAATAAAATACATTTCTTAGTGTCCTCGCAGCGATAAAAAAAAAAAAAACATCGTACAGTGGTGAATCCTTCCATCGCTAATTTAATCCACCAGACGGCGACGCTGACACTCCTGGAGACAAAACTTAAGAAAGTTGTAGCATGTATATCGGGACAATAACTCTGGAAGATATTACAGTGACCTTTATTGAAGACACGAGATACCCAAGTGTTAACAACCTCTGTCTCCTTCAGAAAAAAAAAGACGACATGCGACATCAAAGACTTCACACTTCCTAAAGTTATGAGTGTATATTGAATTACACCTAGAGAGCGCGAAGGTCTTAATTCCATATAACTTTCCGCGTTGTGTGGAAGAGCAATGCTTATGCAAATATTGAGAGGTATTTCCATACTGTCCTCAAAGCTTATGTCCATACCGTCCTCAAAGCTCATGTCCATACCGTCCTCAAAGCTCATGTCCATACCGTCCTCAAAGCTCATGTCCATACCGTCCTCAAAGCTCATGTCCATACCGTCCTCAAAGCTCATGTCCATACCGTCCTCAAAGCTCATGTCCATACCGTCCTCAAAGCTTATGTCTATACCGTCCTCAAAGCTCATGTCCATACCGTCCTCAAAGCTCATGTTCATACCGTCCTCAAAGCTCATGTCCATACCGTCCTCAAAGCTCATGTCCATACCGTCCTCAAAGCTCATGTCCATACCGTCCTCAAAGCTCATGTCCATACCGTCCTCAAAGCTCATGTCCATACCGTCCTCAAAGCTCATGTCCATACCGTCCTCAAAGCTCATGTCCATACCGTCCTCAAAGCTCATGTCCATACCGTCCTCAAAGCTCATGTCCATACCGTCCTCAAAGCTTATGTCCATACCGTCCTCAAAGCTTATGTCTATACCGTCCTCAAAGCTCATGTCCATACCGTCCTCAAAGCTCATGTCCATACCGTCCTCAAAGCTTATGTTCATACCGTCCTCAAAGCTCATGTCCATACCGTCCTCAAAGCTCATGTCCATACCGTCCTCAAAGCTCATGTCCATACCGTCCTCAAAGCTCATGTCCATACCGTCCTCAAAGCTCATGTCCATACCGTCCTCAAAGCTCATGTCCATACCGTCCTCAAAGCTCATGTCCATACCGTCCTCAAAGCTCATGTCTATATCGTCCTCAAAGCTCATGTCCATACCGTCCTCAAAGCTTATGTCCATACCGTCCTCAAAGCTCATGTCCATACCGTCCTCAAAGCTTATGTTCATACCGTCCTCAAAGCTCATGTCCATACCGTCCTCAAAGCTTATGTCCATACCGTCCTCAAAGCTCATGTCCATACCGTCCTCAAAGCTCATGTCTATACCGTCCTCAAAGCTCATGTCCATACCGTCCTCAAAGCTTATGTTCATACCGTCCTCAAAGCTCATGTCCATACCGTCCTCAAAGCTCATGTCCATACCGTCCTCAAAGCTCATGTCCATACCGTCCTCAAAGCTCATGTCCATACCGTCCTCAAAGCTCATGTCCATACCGTCCTCAAAGCTTATGTCCATACCGTCCTCAAAGCTCATGTCCATACCGTCCTCAAAGCTCATGTCCATACCGTCCTCAAAGCTCATGTCCATACCGTCCTCAAAGCTTATGTTCATACCGTCCTCAAAGCTCATGTCCATACCGTCCTCAAAGCTCATGTCCATACCGTCCTCAAAGCTTATGTCCATACCGTCCTCAAAGCTTATGTCCATACCGTCCTCAAAGCTTATGTCCATACCGTCCTCAAAGCTTATGTTCATACCGTCCTCAAAGCTCATGTCCATACCGTCCTCAAAGCTCATGTCCATACCGTCCTCAAAGCTTATGTCCATACCGTCCTCAAAGCTTATGTCCATACCGTCCTCAAAGCTTATGTTCATACCGTCCTCAAAGCTTATGTTCATACCGTCCTCAAAGCTTATGTCCATACCGTCCTCAAAGCTCATGTCCATACCGTCCTCAAAGCTCATGTCCATACCGTCCTCAAAGCTCATGTCCATACCGTCCTCAAAGCTTATGTCCATACCGTCCTCAAAGCTCATGTCCATACCGTCCTCAAAGCTTATATCCATACCGTCCTCAAAGCTCATGTCCATACCGTCCTCAAAGCTCATGTCCATACCGTCCTCAAAGCTTATGTCTATACCGTCCTCAAAGCTCATGTCCATACCGTCCTCAAAGCTCATGTTCATACCGTCCTCAAAGCTCATGTCCATACCGTCCTCAAAGCTCATGTCCATACCGTCCTCAAAGCTCATGTCCATACCGTCCTCAAAGCTCATGTCCATACCGTCCTCAAAGCTCATGTCCATACCGTCCTCAAAGCTCATGTCCATACCGTCCTCAAAGCTCATGTCCATACCGTCCTCAAAGCTCATGTCCATACCGTCCTCAAAGCTCATGTCCATACCGTCCTCAAAGCTTATGTCCATACCGTCCTCAAAGCTTATGTCTATACCGTCCTCAAAGCTCATGTCCATACCGTCCTCAAAGCTCATGTCCATACCGTCCTCAAAGCTTATGTTCATACCGTCCTCAAAGCTCATGTCCATACCGTCCTCAAAGCTCATGTCCATACCGTCCTCAAAGCTCATGTCCATACCGTCCTCAAAGCTCATGTCCATACCGTCCTCAAAGCTCATGTCCATACCGTCCTCAAAGCTCATGTCCATACCGTCCTCAAAGCTCATGTCCATACCGTCCTCAAAGCTCATGTCCATACCGTCCTCAAAGCTCATGTCTATATCGTCCTCAAAGCTCATGTCCATACCGTCCTCAAAGCTTATGTCCATACCGTCCTCAAAGCTCATGTCCATACCGTCCTCAAAGCTTATGTTCATACCGTCCTCAAAGCTCATGTCCATACCGTCCTCAAAGCTTATGTCCATACCGTCCTCAAAGCTCATGTCCATACCGTCCTCAAAGCTCATGTCTATACCGTCCTCAAAGCTCATGTCCATACCGTCCTCAAAGCTTATGTTCATACCGTCCTCAAAGCTCATGTCCATACCGTCCTCAAAGCTCATGTCCATACCGTCCTCAAAGCTTATGTCCATACCGTCCTCAAAGCTCATGTCCATACCGTCCTCAAAGCTCATGTCCATACCGTCCTCAAAGCTCATGTCCATACCGTCCTCAAAGCTTATGTTCATACCGTCCTCAAAGCTCATGTCCATACCGTCCTCAAAGCTCATGTCCATACCGTCCTCAAAGCTCATGTCCATACCGTCCTCAAAGCTCATGTCCATACCGTCCTCAAAGCTCATGTCCATACCGTCCTCAAAGCTTATGTCCATACCGTCCTCAAAGCTTATGTCCATACCGTCCTCAAAGCTTATGTCCATACCGTCCTCAAAGCTTATGTTCATACCGTCCTCAAAGCTCATGTCCATACCGTCCTCAAAGCTCATGTCCATACCGTCCTCAAAGCTTATGTCCATACCGTCCTCAAAGCTTATGTCCATACCGTCCTCAAAGCTTATGTTCATACCGTCCTCAAAGCTTATGTTCATACCGTCCTCAAAGCTTATGTCCATACCGTCCTCAAAGCTCATGTCCATACCGTCCTCAAAGCTTATGTTCATACCGTCCTCAAAGCTCATGTCCATACCGTCCTCAAAGCTTATGTTCATACCGTCCTCAAAGCTCATGTCTATACCGTCCTCAAAGCTCATGTCCATACCGTCCTCAAAGCTCATGTCCATACCGTCCTCAAAGCTCATGTCCATACCGTCCTCAAAGCTCATGTCCATACCGTCCTCAAAGCTCATGTCCATACCGTCCTCAAAGCTTATGTCCATACCGTCCTCAAAGCTTATGTCTATACCGTCCTCAAAGCTCATGTCCATACCGTCCTCAAAGCTCATGTCCATACCGTCCTCAAAGCTTATGTTCATACCGTCCTCAAAGCTCATGTCCATACCGTCCTCAAAGCTCATGTCCATACCGTCCTCAAAGCTCATGTCCATACCGTCCTCAAAGCTCATGTCCATACCGTCCTCAAAGCTCATGTCCATACCGTCCTCAAAGCTCATGTCCATACCGTCCTCAAAGCTCATGTCCATACCGTCCTCAAAGCTCATGTCTATATCGTCCTCAAAGCTCATGTCCATACCGTCCTCAAAGCTTATGTCCATACCGTCCTCAAAGCTCATGTCCATACCGTCCTCAAAGCTTATGTTCATACCGTCCTCAAAGCTCATGTCCATACCGTCCTCAAAGCTTATGTCCATACCGTCCTCAAAGCTCATGTCCATACCGTCCTCAAAGCTCATGTCTATACCGTCCTCAAAGCTCATGTCCATACCGTCCTCAAAGCTTATGTTCATACCGTCCTCAAAGCTCATGTCCATACCGTCCTCAAAGCTCATGTCCATACCGTCCTCAAAGCTTATGTCCATACCGTCCTCAAAGCTCATGTCCATACCGTCCTCAAAGCTCATGTCCATACCGTCCTCAAAGCTCATGTCCATACCGTCCTCAAAGCTTATGTTCATACCGTCCTCAAAGCTCATGTCCATACCGTCCTCAAAGCTCATGTCCATACCGTCCTCAAAGCTCATGTCCATACCGTCCTCAAAGCTCATGTCCATACCGTCCTCAAAGCTCATGTCCATACCGTCCTCAAAGCTTATGTCCATACCGTCCTCAAAGCTTATGTCCATACCGTCCTCAAAGCTTATGTCCATACCGTCCTCAAAGCTTATGTTCATACCGTCCTCAAAGCTCATGTCCATACCGTCCTCAAAGCTCATGTCCATACCGTCCTCAAAGCTTATGTCCATACCGTCCTCAAAGCTTATGTCCATACCGTCCTCAAAGCTTATGTTCATACCGTCCTCAAAGCTTATGTTCATACCGTCCTCAAAGCTTATGTCCATACCGTCCTCAAAGCTCATGTCCATACCGTCCTCAAAGCTTATGTTCATACCGTCCTCAAAGCTCATGTCCATACCGTCCTCAAAGCTTATGTTCATACCGTCCTCAAAGCTCATGTCTATACCGTCCTCAAAGCTCATGTCCATACCGTCCTCAAAGCTTATGTCCATACCGTCCTCAAAGCTTATGTCCATACCGTCCTCAAAGCTCATGTCCATACCGTCCTCAAAGCTTATGTCCATACTGTCCTCAAAGCTTATGTCCATAGTTTGCCTGAATACCTCCACCAAGAATTCCTTTACAATGCCGGACATCCAAGCAGAAGACCTCAATACCCAATAGAAGAGAGGTTTATTGGCGAAACTGCTGATCGGGTTCCCCACTGATGAGCCAGGCCCTCACAATATTCTTGTCATTGCAGTAAGGACAGTAGAAAGTTGTTTATCAGAAAAATAAAATTTGATGCAGAAGTTGTTTCCTTTCTTAAATATATTTTCATAATGTTATTATAGAATAGATAGATCAATGGTCAAATGTGAGCATATTTAGAAAGAAGAAAGAATGGGAAAGCTTTACTCCATTGTTGCCTACCATCACCGCACGGCGCCACACAATGTGTGTCTACACAATGGATCTACATTCTACCGGCTGGCCATCTCTCTGTTGCATATTCTCATAATTTGTGTACACACATACACACACATACACGCACACACATACACACACAAAGGCCTTTATTAGGGACTTGCCCCATACAGATTCTCCCAATTGGGTAAGGTAATAATCATCTTGTGTTATTTACATAGAAATTGAACTGGCTTTACTCTTCATCTCAAAGTCATTCACTTGTTGACTGGTCCTTACATAATGATGATCTAAAAATTTATAATAAGCTATTGCCTTAGATTTGTTTGCCGATAATTTTGAAAGCAATATGTAGGGTGAAATGTTGGTACATTTAATTTGTTGATATAGGGCCTTCCTCTCTTCATCAAGGGCTGTACAATTAAGCATGTAATGGGGGAGTTCTTCAGTAATTTCCTTGTCACACAGTGTACATATTGTCGCGTGTTTACCCTACCGGTTTTTGCGACGACGCGCTTCTTCCCTTCGTGGTTCACCTACTTAGGCTCCCGTTGCTCTTCCCTGCGGCTTTTCCCCGCAGGCCACCCAGAGACGTCCTGAGCTCCACCTCTCCAGTGGAAACTCCCTTCCTCTGGCAGTATCTCTCGGCCTTCAACTGGTGGGGGGACACGAGAGACTTACCAGAAGAGTAGCAGCAGCAGCAGCGATGATGGCAACGGCTAGAGTAACGACAGGAGGCGGCACGGAGACTTGAAGCACTCCTTTTATTGTCATCTATTACTAAACATTACATCTAAATAAAATAACAGACAATGTGTATTTACATGACCCTACATCCTGGGGCCAACACAAAAGCCAACCTCCCCAGGAAACGGGACCACAGCAGTCGGCGACTCCCACATCGGCCAGCAAGGGAATCCGGTGAAAGCGCCATCTATTGGCGGAGGTTGCAACCGTTTAGAGGCCTAACGCGTAACAATATTAAGTTTTTGGCCTCAAACGTCAGAACGTGTTTTTTTTTTATAATTTGTGTGTATATAACACAAGTGTAGTGCGCTCTATATTTAACTACGAGGAAAAGTCAATACGTTCTTGGGAAAATCCTATAAAACTATTTTTGTAAAGAATAACTTAAAATCCTCGCATACACTTTGGGACATTTGGTACCGCTGTTGCATATTGGCACCTTTGTAGTGCTTACCGCGCATGCGCAATACATAAAAACAAATGGCGGCGACTATTGGAGGGCTGTCAAGCATTGAACAACAATCTATTGTAAAATTGTAACCAAAGAAGGTGTAAAACCTAACGAAATTTTAACAACATTACAAATACAGTATGGTGATGAATGCATGAGGAAGTTAACACTTTATTTATGTCATGCTGAATTTAAATCGGGACATGTAAGTGTTAGCGACACCGAGCTCTGTGGACGACCTTCAACTTCTACTGATGAGCAACATTGCAGATTGATAAATGAAGAAATACAGAAATATCTGCGAATCAAGATTGTAATTATTGCAAAAAAAAAATGAAATAAGCCACGGATCTGTTAGAAATATCAAACAGAAAATTTTAAAATACCATAAAGTGTCATCACGTTGGGTACCGGCCGGGGGTGGGTGGAAGGATGGTCTAAACCATTGGTTTTCGACCGCTACGACCCGGGTTCGATTCCCGTATTGGACACTTTTTTCTAATTAAAAAAATTCCACAATGGCCCCCGATTCTTGCAAAAGTTCAACCCCACCAGTGAGTGCAAGTAACCAAACGGGGCACTGGCACATTTGTAAGTGCAAAGTCGAACTGCTTTTCACATGTGTAGACATGTGGTGCACTTACAGTAAAAGCAGTCGCCTACTTCTACCCACCATGATTACCATGACCTGTACCATGTGTGTACTAGAGATAATAATAAAAAAACGTTAGGTACCAAGGCAACTGACCGAGGATCATAAACAAAATTGTGCGAGTGTTTCACAAAACCATTTATCAGGATTTCTAAGAGAAAGAAATGATTTTTACACAATAATATTACTTGCGATGAGACCTGGCTTCATCAATTTGAACCAGAGTGAAAACAACAGTCAATGGAGTGGTGACATTCATCTTCCCCAAAGTAAAAAAAAATTAAGACTCGAGCTTCAGCAGACAAGGTCTTAGCCGCCTTTTTTTGGGACTCAAAATGATTAATATACATTGATTACTTGGAATAAAACGTAAAATAAATTGAGAATACTACTCTAATCTGCTTAAAGGTCCAGTCCGTGAAGCTATACGTCGGAAAAGACCAGGAAACTTACACATGGTGTCCACTATGACAACGCTCGTCCACACACGGCCAACACACTATGGAAACTTTGTGAAAACTTGGAAGTTTTGGTACATCCTTCCTATAGTCCTGAACTTGCTCCTTGTGTCTTTCATCTTATTACATACCATGTGAAGGCGGACATCTGGCGACCAAGGAGTTGTTTTATCTTCCCTTTCCTCATACTCCCACACACGTCATCGTTATTTATATATTTCTGAATATTATGATATATATATATATATATATATATATATATATATATATAATAATAAATAGTTATTTAATTTTATAGTCCAGTTTTGTATTAAGATTATCTTCACTATTATGATCATTTAAATACAAATTATAAAATTTGTAAAATGTTATTAATTTGTAGATAGAGAGAGAAAAAAAAAATCCTTTACTTCTATTACATCCTCAAGTTAATTATATATTTATAATTAATAACAATAAAAAAAATTAACAAAGTAACGTCTATTACATCGGCTTTTACACGTCATTCAGACATACTCTAATCCTATATATAGAATAATCGAAGAGATAATATATATAATAGTTAGAAAAAAGAGAGAAAGACAGAACCATGCACTTTTAATCAAACTAATAATAATGAAAAAAAAAAAAAAAGAGTTTTATAAAGAAGGTAGATAAGATTGTTAGTATATATATATATATTTTTTTATGATTTTATATTTTATCCTTTTTTTTTTTTTTTAAAAAGATTTTTAAAGGTTTTTTTATTTTATAATATGATTATAAATAGTTGTATTTAGTAATATATCTATAGTATGAATTAACATTTGTTATAAGTTTGGATATTATGTTTTGAAACCCTAATGGTAGACCAGACATACACAAAAAACTTTAAATTGAAATAAATTGGAAAAAGAGATCTGCTGGAACGGGGATCATCAGATAAAATTCCAGCGACATTTCAACCCCTTCTTTATTATGTCATAGATCTCTTTTAAACCGGATTTTATGTGTTAATATTAAGTTGTTTCAGTGAAATATTTAAATGAACATATATAACAGATACAAGTGTTAACAAATTCAAACTGTAAACCTACCTCTGCCGTGGAGTCCTCCATTGTGAATATCTATTTCTGGCTAACACATGTCGCGGGAGGGGAATGTCCCCCCACATTTCAAATTTAGACCATTTATTCAGAATTTTTTTGAACAACAAGAAAATTAAAGAAGAAAGGAAAAATAGTTAAGGGAAGAAAGCTAAATTTCATAATCTTTACAGCTAGTTATATCAAAATAACTGATTTAACACTTATTCATCTTTTAATATTCCTTTAAAAAGGCAAATTATAATAGTTTAATAAAGCTATTAATTGTGTAAATTCAACTTTATTTAACTTCCATTTTCCTCCCCAGAAATTGGAGATTAAACAAAAATGAACTATATACTTTAACACTTTAAAAATCTTGTGAAAAAATCTTTTAATCAGTTATTTAATCAAAGTTTAATTAACTGTTAAAGATTATAAATTTGTATTAGTTAATATTAATAGAAATTATAGAAAGTTGAATTCATAAATGGATATTTCCATTTATTTTTTTTTAAATATTTTATAATTGATATACTGTTGAAATATTTTACTTGTTTGATACTAAATTTGTTTTTAATAAATTCCATGTTTAAATTTTTAACATCTTCTATGAAATTATCTAATATATTATTTATTCTATAAAATCTTAGAAACTGACCATAATATATACCTTTACAGCAATTTAATGATATATTAGAATTCATATTACAGTATTTTATAATATTGAAATTATAATTACTCTTTTTGTTATAAACTCTAACAGCACTATTTGTAAGGTCTATATTCAAGTCTAAAAAGTTAACTTTTTTGTTTCTATAAATTTTTTCATTGTTCTTAAGTTTCAAGTATTTAGGATATATTTCAGGTATTAATTTTTTAAACAGTGGATTATTAAATATTATTATGTCATCTACATATCGGAATATTTGCCAATTAATATTATTTTGTAGAAAGTATTCTCTTTCGTACCAGAACAATATTAAATTTGCTAATAACGGACTAGAAGAAGTACCCATGGGAACGCCTTCTGATTGAATATATATTTTATTTTTAAATTCTATATAGTTAAAATTTAAAAATGTTTCCAGTAGAGTTTTTGCTGTTTTAAGATCTAATTTAAATGTTTTATATCTGTTATGAATAATTTTAATGTAGAAAGTTTTGTCATTAATGAATTCATTAAATAAATTGGTTATTTTATTATTTAGATCTCTTAAATTTATTTTAGAATATAGGTCCTCAAAGTCAAATGTGTGTACTGTTTCAATGTTTGTCCAATTGTTCATTAAATAATTAATGATTTTTTTATTTGAGTCGATAAATTTATAATTATATTTATTAGTTAATTTATTTATAATAAATTGTAGTGTTGAGGCTAATTGTATATCAATATTTTTTATGACTGAATTTATACCAGATGTGATTGTTCTGAAAGAAATAGGTTTTTTGTGTAGTTTAGGAATTATATAGAACTTTGGTATGTTTGGATTTTTGTGGTTATTATAAATTTTTAGTGAATTTTCAACATTTTTGATGTCTTTTTTGATTTTTGTGCCTGTAGTTCTAGCAAAAGTGTATTTATGATTATTATCAATTTCCTTTTTTAGTATATCGTGGTATAGATTTTTACAAATTAAAGATAAATTATTGGAACATTTATCTATAGGAGTGATAATATAGTCCTTCTGTAAATTAATTATATTTTCTTTAAAAGAAGGAATGTCTGAATTGGGTTTTGTGTATTTAAGTGTATTATTATAATAATTTATAATTTCCTTTTTAATATTATGTTTCCATTCCAGAAAAGTAAATTCTGGAATACTGTATCTTATACTAGTTTTATTTATGAAAATATCTATATCTTTTAATATAGATTTAATTGTATTATTATAATTGTGTTTAATTTGAGGTATATATTTATACCCTTTATTTAAAATTTCTTGATATTCTGGATTTAAAAAAGAAAAGTTGCTAGTTAATATATGACCTGAGAACTTATATTTATCAATATAGTTGTTGCAATTACATTTAATTTTTTTAAAATTTGCCAAATTATTAATAAATTGGTTATAATTGCAAACTAAATTACCTATATTTTTATTGTATCTCCAGATTGTTTTAAAATTTAAATTTTTTATAGGGAAAAGATTATTGATGATTTGGTTATTAAAAATATCATTAAATTTAATATGATTAAATAAATTGTTATTAAATTTAATGATAATATTAATGTTATTAGTATTTTGTTTAATTTTTCTGTATTTAAAGATGTCGTGTGTGATATCTATTAATCTGTTAGTCAGATTATGAATTTTAATATATTCTATGAGTTTGATAAATTTATTATTATTTAGTTTAAATAATGTTTTAATAAATTTATCGACGAAGTTGTTAGTGTACATTTGTTTTGGGTCCAGTAATTCTTCAAATTCAATGTAACCTAATTTATTTGTAGTTTTACCTCTAGTTTTATTAGGTTTAGTTTTAAATTCATTTTTATATTTGCAACTGATTTCATAAGTTGAAATTTCTTCTGTTTGTGGTTTGTATGTGTAGTTTAATTCGTCGTTAAGTCCATAAGGGAATAATGTGTTGTGTTTATAAATGTAGTTGTTTTCTAATAATAGTCGTTGTTTTTTGTTTTGACATATGTCTAGTATTTCTATCTTAAAGTTGTTAAAAGTATGTAATTGATTGTGTTCTTTCATATATATATTACCAATTGATTTTTTAGCGTGGTTTCTATGTAGGTTTATTCGTATATTTAATGGATTACAAGTTTGTCCTATATATGATAGTTGACAAATTTGGCATGTTAATTTATAAATAGTATTCACTAATTTACAACTAGTTGTTTGAAAAGTGTCATGGTTCTTAAGAGAGGGACAAGTTTGACAATTTTTTCTTAGGCAATTCTTAGCGAGTTTAAATTAACATAAAAGAGGTGCTAACACTAATATGTTTGTAGTTTTTTTTAGTTTTTTTAGTTTGTTATTCTTATGAATTTTTTAAATATATTTTACTTAATTGTTTTTGTGGTGATAAAATTTGTAATAAATTGAATAATTAATCTATAAATATATAGATATTACTGTTTGTTATCTGTTATATTTTTAAGAATAACTAATAAAAAAAACATCTTTAAACTAACAAAAACACTGAAAAAAACAAAAGTTCTGAAATTATTTTTTTTCTAGAATTACTTTTATAATTTAATTTTTAATAATCAATTCACAATGGAGGACTCCACGGCAGAGGTAGGTTTACAGTTTGAATTTGTTAACACTTGTATCTGTTATATATGTTCATTTAAATATTTCACTGAAACAACTTAATATTAACACATAAAATCCGGTTTAAAAGAGATCTATGACATAATAAAGAAGGGGTTGAAATGTCGCTGGAATTTTATCTGATGATCCCCGTTCCAGCAGATCTCTTTTTCCAATTTATTTCAATTTAAAGTTTTTTGTGTATGTCTGGTCTACCATTAGGGTTTCAAAACATAATATCCAAACTTATAACAAATGTTAATTCATACTATAGATATATTACTAAATACAACTATTTATAATCATATTATAAAATAAAAAAACCTTTAAAAATCTTTAAAAAAAAAAAAAAAAAAAGGATAAAATATAAAATCATAAAAAAAAATATATATATATATACTAACAATCTTATCTACCTTCTTTATAAAACTCTTTTTTTTTTTCATTATTATTAGTTTGATTAAAAGTGCATGGTTCTGTCTTTCTCTCTTTTTTCTAACTATTATATATATTATCTCTTCGATTATTCTATATATAGGATTAGAGTATGTCTGAATGACGTGTAAAAGCCGATGTAATAGACGTTACTTTGTTAATTTTTTTTATTGTTATTAATTATAAATATATAATTAACTTGAGGATGTAATAGAAGTAAAGGATTTTTTTTTCTCTCTCTATCTACAAATTAATAACATTTTACAAATTTTATAATTTGTATTTAAATGATCATAATAGTGAAGATAATCTTAATACAAAACTGGACTATAAAATTAAATAACTATTTATTATTATAATTAATTTAGATTTAGCTTGCTAATCTAATCAAATCTAACTGATATAAGTTATCATTATTATCAGTTTGCTCCTTAAGTTTTTAAAATTAGAATCACTGTTATAATTTTGTTATATAGTTTCTACACTATATTAATTCATATGAGCTTGCTCTATGATATATATTTTTTTATATATAACATAATATACAAATTAAATTATATTAGATATTCTAATATAAATAAATCTTCATACAAATTTTAATTATCTTTCATTGTTTGATTATTAAAAATTAAATTATAAAAGTAATTCTAGAAAAAAAAAATAATTTCAGAACTTTTGTTTTTTTCAGTGTTTTTGTTAGTTTAAAGATGTTTTTTTATTAGTTATTCTTAAAAATATAACAGATAACAAACAGTAATATCTATATATTTATAGATTAATTATTCAATTTATTACAAATTTTATCACCACAAAAACAATTAAGTAAAATATATTTAAAAAATTCATAAGAATAACAAACTAAAAAAACTAAAAAAAACTACAAACATATTAGTGTTAGCACCTCTTTTATGTTAATTTAAACTCGCTAAGAATTGCCTAAGAAAAAATTGTCAAACTTGTCCCTCTCTTAAGAACCATGACACTTTTCAAACAACTAGTTGTAAATTAGTGAATACTATTTATAAATTAACATGCCAAATTTGTCAACTATCATATATAGGACAAACTTGTAATCCATTAAATATACGAATAAACCTACATAGAAACCACGCTAAAAAATCAATTGGTAATATATATATGAAAGAACACAATCAATTACATACTTTTAACAACTTTAAGATAGAAATACTAGACATATGTCAAAACAAAAAACAACGACTATTATTAGAAAACAACTACATTTATAAACACAACACATTATTCCCTTATGGACTTAACGACGAATTAAACTACACATACAAACCACAAACAGAAGAAATTTCAACTTATGAAATCAGTTGCAAATATAAAAATGAATTTAAAACTAAACCTAATAAAACTAGAGGTAAAACTACAAATAAATTAGGTTACATTGAATTTGAAGAATTACTGGACCCAAAACAAATGTACACTAACAACTTCGTCGATAAATTTATTAAAACATTATTTAAACTAAATAATAATAAATTTATCAAACTCATAGAATATATTAAAATTCATAATCTGACTAACAGATTAATAGATATCACACACGACATCTTTAAATACAGAAAAATTAAACAAAATACTAATAACATTAATATTATCATTAAATTTAATAACAATTTATTTAATCATATTAAATTTAATGATATTTTTAATAACCAAATCATCAATAATCTTTTCCCTATAAAAAATTTAAATTTTAAAACAATCTGGAGATACAATAAAAATATAGGTAATTTAGTTTGCAATTATAACCAATTTATTAATAATTTGGCAAATTTTAAAAAAATTAAATGTAATTGCAACAACTATATTGATAAATATAAGTTCTCAGGTCATATATTAACTAGCAACTTTTCTTTTTTAAATCCAGAATATCAAGAAATTTTAAATAAAGGGTATAAATATATACCTCAAATTAAACACAATTATAATAATACAATTAAATCTATATTAAAAGATATAGATATTTTCATAAATAAAACTAGTATAAGATACAGTATTCCAGAATTTACTTTTCTGGAATGGAAACATAATATTAAAAAGGAAATTATAAATTATTATAATAATACACTTAAATACACAAAACCCAATTCAGACATTCCTTCTTTTAAAGAAAATATAATTAATTTACAGAAGGACTATATTATCACTCCTATAGATAAATGTTCCAATAATTTATCTTTAATTTGTAAAAATCTATACCACGATATACTAAAAAAGGAAATTGATAATAATCATAAATACACTTTTGCTAGAACTACAGGCACAAAAATCAAAAAAGACATCAAAAATGTTGAAAATTCACTAAAAATTTATAATAACCACAAAAATCCAAACATACCAAAGTTCTATATAATTCCTAAACTACACAAAAAACCTATTTCTTTCAGAACAATCACATCTGGTATAAATTCAGTCATAAAAAATATTGATATACAATTAGCCTCAACACTACAATTTATTATAAATAAATTAACTAATAAATATAATTATAAATTTATCGACTCAAATAAAAAAATCATTAATTATTTAATGAACAATTGGACAAACATTGAAACAGTACACACATTTGACTTTGAGGACCTATATTCTAAAATAAATTTAAGAGATCTAAATAATAAAATAACCAATTTATTTAATGAATTCATTAATGACAAAACTTTCTACATTAAAATTATTCATAACAGATATAAAACATTTAAATTAGATCTTAAAACAGCAAAAACTCTACTGGAAACATTTTTAAATTTTAACTATATAGAATTTAAAAATAAAATATATATTCAATCAGAAGGCGTTCCCATGGGTACTTCTTCTAGTCCGTTATTAGCAAATTTAATATTGTTCTGGTACGAAAGAGAATACTTTCTACAAAATAATATTAATTGGCAAATATTCCGATATGTAGATGACATAATAATATTTAATAATCCACTGTTTAAAAAATTAATACCTGAAATATATCCTAAATACTTGAAACTTAAGAACAATGAAAAAATTTATAGAAACAAAAAAGTTAACTTTTTAGACTTGAATATAGACCTTACAAATAGTGCTGTTAGAGTTTATAACAAAAAGAGTAATTATAATTTCAATATTATAAAATACTGTAATATGAATTCTAATATATCATTAAATTGCTGTAAAGGTATATATTATGGTCAGTTTCTAAGATTTTATAGAATAAATAATATATTAGATAATTTCATAGAAGATGTTAAAAATTTAAACATGGAATTTATTAAAAACAAATTTAGTATCAAACAAGTAAAATATTTCAACAGTATATCAATTATAAAATATTTAAAAAAAAATAAATGGAAATATCCATTTATGAATTCAACTTTCTATAATTTCTATTAATATTAACTAATACAAATTTATAATCTTTAACAGTTAATTAAACTTTGATTAAATAACTGATTAAAAGATTTTTTCACAAGATTTTTAAAGTGTTAAAGTATATAGTTCATTTTTGTTTAATCTCCAATTTCTGGGGAGGAAAATGGAAGTTAAATAAAGTTGAATTTACACAATTAATAGCTTTATTAAACTATTATAATTTGCCTTTTTAAAGGAATATTAAAAGATGAATAAGTGTTAAATCAGTTATTTTGATATAACTAGCTGTAAAGATTATGAAATTTAGCTTTCTTCCCTTAACTATTTTTCCTTTCTTCTTTAATTTTCTTGTTGTTCAAAAAAATTCTGAATAAATGGTCTAAATTTGAAATGTGGGGGGACATTCCCCTCCCGCGACATGTGTTAGCCAGAAATAGATATTCACAATGGAGGACTCCACGGCAGAGGTAGGTTTACAGTTTGAATTTGTTAACACTTGTATCTGTTATATATGTTCATTTAAATATTTCACTGAAACAACTTAATATTAACACATAAAATCCGGTTTAAAAGAGATCTATGACATAATAAAGAAGGGGTTGAAATGTCGCTGGAATTTTATCTGATGATCCCCGTTCCAGCAGATCTCTTTTTCCAATTTATTTCAATTTAAAGTTTTTTGTGTATGTCTGGTCTACCATTAGGGTTTCAAAACATAATATCCAAACTTATAACAAATGTTAATTCATACTATAGATATATTACTAAATACAACTATTTATAATCATATTATAAAATAAAAAAACCTTTAAAAATCTTTAAAAAAAAAAAAAAAAAGGATAAAATATAAAATCATAAAAAAATATATATATATATACTAACAATCTTATCTACCTTCTTTATAAAACTCTTTTTTTTTTTTTTTTTTCATTATTATTAGTTTGATTAAAAGTGCATGGTTCTGTCTTTCTCTCTTTTTTCTAACTATTATATATATTATCTCTTCGATTATTCTATATATAGGATTAGAGTATGTCTGAATGACGTGTAAAAGCCGATGTAATAGACGTTACTTTGTTAATTTTTTTTATTGTTATTAATTATAAATATATAATTAACTTGAGGATGTAATAGAAGTAAAGGATTTTTTTTTTCTCTCTCTATCTACAAATTAATAACATTTTACAAATTTTATAATTTGTATTTAAATGATCATAATAGTGAAGATAATCTTAATACAAAACTGGACTATAAAATTAAATAACTATTTATTATTATAATTAATTTAGATTTAGCTTGCTAATCTAATCAAATCTAACTGATATAAGTTATCATTATTATCAGTTTGCTCCTTAAGTTTTTAAAATTAGAATCACTGTTATAATTTTGTTATATAGTTTCTACACTATATATATATATATATATATATATATATATATATTATAACAATAAATAGTTGTATAGTTTTATAGTTAAGTTTTGTATTAGAATTATCTTCATTATTTTGATTATTTAAATTCAAATTATAAAATTTGTAAATTGTTATTATTTAGTATAGATAGAGAGAAAAAAAAAGTCCTTTACTTCTAAAACATCATCTAGTTAATTATATATTTATAATTAATAACAATAAAATTTAACAACGTAACGTCTTTTGCATCGGCTTTTACACGTCATTTAGACATACTCTAACCTATATATAGAATAATAGAAGTGAGAATATATATAATATTATAAATTTTAGTAGTTAGAGAAAAGAGAGAAAGACAGAACCATGCACTTTTAATCAAACTAATAATAAGAAAACAAAAAGTTTTGTAAAGAAGGTAGATAAGATTGTTAGTATATATATATATTTTTATAATTTTATATTTTATCCTTTTTTTTATGATTTTTAAAATTTTTTTATTTTAAAATATGAATATAAATAGTTGTATTTAGTAATATATCTATACTATGAATTAACTTTTGTTATAAGTTTGGTTATTATGTTTTGAAACCCTAATGGTAGACCAGACATATACAAAAAAAATTAAATTGGAATAATTATTGGAAAAAGAGATCTGCTGGACCGGGAATTCTCAAATAGAAGTCCAGCGACATTTCATCCCTTCTCTATTATGTCATAGATCTCTTTTCAACCGGATTTTATGTGTTATAACATATGTGTTATAACACCTTGATAAAGGTTGGCGTTCAGCCAACTGAAATATTAGTAAAATAAATGATATTTTGATCCAATATATGTCTTTTTAATTGAAGATTTATTTATGGATTGCTCTATTTTCAAAAAAATTATGATATACATGTCAAATAATTGTAACAAGAATTTATATACAACGTTCTTTTTACAGAGGTTTCGCCAACGCTTGATGTGCTGTTTTCGATGGTAAGAAAAGAGGCAATGGGCGTATGGCAAGGTTATAATTGAATAACAAACATTTGTTAACTTTATTAACATCATGAAACGCGATATCCCAAACTCAGGGATATTTGCGTCAATACATTTCACTGCATTACAGCAATTCGGCTATATACAATCCTGTTCAATTCATTATTTTACATAAGTTAACTAAAGAAAATTGTCCAAAGAGAAAAACAAACAACAAAGCAAAACACACAGAGCAAGCATCGCAGTTCTTTTTTTTTTTCTAAGATTCCTTCTCTTTTTTCCAATTCAAGAGAAAGTTGTATATGTATTTACAAAATTGATCAAAATTTTTATGCTTTTCTTTTTTGTCTACAAATTCATCAAGCTGTCTAATACGACCAAATCTATTTTCCCTAAAATCCCGGAAAATTGAGCACTCCAGAAGTAGATGTCTCGCGTCTTGAATTTCACCTCCGCAGAAGCAACCTGGTTCCTTCACGGCGCCGATAGTTGCCAAAAATTTCCCAAAATTGCCATGATCTGTAATGAATTGGATATTATAAAAATTTGGACGGAAAAATCTTGGAATTCCTAATACGAAAAAGCTTCTGAAAATTTCATTAGTGTTCTCAAAAATTTCATTCATTTTTGCGTGTAAGAATGATTTGACTATACTTGGAGCATGGGGTTCGTAAGTAATTAGATCTTCAATGGACATTTGAGCTAGATCAAATTTGATTATTCTGGATTCTATATAGTCTGTTAGGAGTGGAATTTTTGCCAAGCTATGCACACAGTTTGATGAAGTGGTTTTGTATGCTCTAACTGCCCATAAAATGATCTGGTACTGCATGGAGTTCAGTTTTTGTTTACAACGATTGTTTAAATATTTGAACCAAATTTCAGAACCGTATGTAAGTACAGGCCTAATGATTGTTTTGAATAAAGTTAACCTCTTTTCAGTGTCTAAACCCCACATATTGCCACTTAGTGAACATAATAAATTTTTCATACGTCCTGCCTTACACAGAATATGCGGTGTAAAGTTAACTTTGTTTTTCCATTTGTGATTAGAAAATTTCATTCCCAGAATTTTTACTTGCTTGACCGGCATTATTATATTGTTATTAACCTTAATAGGTATTTTTTGTCTGTTATGTAGGTATAGCATATTAGTCTTCTCTGTACTGATCGTTAATTTATATCTATTACACCATTGGATCACATAATTTAAGGTGTATTCACTTGCGGTTTTTAGTCCTTCAATAGTCTTATTCCAGCAAATTATTGTAACGTCGTCTGCATAACATATAATATCTGCATTCATTGAATCAAAATTTATCAACAAATCATTTAGCAAAATATTCCATAGAAGTGGAGATAAAGGTCCACACTGTGGACATCCTTTAGTTAGTTTCTTATAAAAAGTTTCTGATTCGTATGTAAATTTCACCTCCCTTTCATTATTCAAATAAGATTTTATGATCCGTATTAAATCTGAAGGAACATCATCATTATCCATTCTTTTTATAATAGCAGGCCACCATGCATTGTCGAATGCACCCGCAATATCTATAGCTATCAAGGAAGTCAATTCTTTTTGTTTATGTTTCAATATAGTTTCTATAATTTTATCCATTCCAGTAATTGTTGATCTAGATTTCATAAAACCATGCTGCCTTGAGCTCATTAAATTATTCTCTAAATAATAGTTACTTAATTTATTTTTTATTATATTCTCAAATGTTTTAGATAGATTAGATGTCAATGATATAGGTCTATAACTTTTATTTATTTCATAATTCGTTTTGCCTGGTTTTGGAATTATTTTTAAGAATAATTTTTTTTATTCATCCGGATAATATCCCATTTCTATACATTTATTGAATAATTTATGCAGAATTGGGATTATTTTTATTTTAGCCTGTCTAATCATATTGTTACTAATGTAATCAGGGCCCGGTGCTTTTTTAATATTTGTTTTTAAAATTGTTTCCTCTATTTCCTTAGATTCGATATAAACACTACTTTTATTTTTATATTTAGGCGTATAATTTCTAATCAAAATATGATCATCTTTATCCAAACCTCCAATATCATCCTGAAATAGATCGTTCATTAAACTTTTTATTTTGTCGGTCTTTAAATGATCTGGTAAATTACCTATTAGTGGTAATCCTAAATTTCTATTTTTCGATCTCAATGACTTGAATATCCTGTAAGCATTACCAAATGAGTTATTTGAATGACTTTCTTCTATAAAAATTCTCCAACTCGCTCTTTTTGCCTTTTTACTTTTATTTAAATATTTATTTCTCATTGATTTATAGGTCTTTTCAAGGACCTTTCCATGTCGGTAATACAAATTTCTAATATAGTGGAAATCGTTTTTCATTTTCTCCAGCTTCCCATCCCACCAGTATGTATTTGTTTTATGATATTCGCTTCTTGTCTTGACATTTAGTGACAGATAAGCTGCCTCTTTAATTATTTGTGTGAGAGTCTTTACAATGTTGTCAATATCTTTGATGTTTGACGCGTGGTTTATCATGGTGATAATATTTGTTGATTTGACAAACATTTGTTGATTTTTACATTTGATGGAGAGAGATTGAAACTGATTTATTACAATGTCTATATAAGGTTAAATACAGAATAAATATAAATATTATAAATAATATTATAATATATGATAAATATAGGAATAGATATAAATATATAAAAATAATTGATAAATATACATATATATAATATATACAAGGTCTTCATTGGTGGCGCCCACCGCGGGAAAGACTCCGCCACCGATGGACTGCGAGAGTCCACAGAGTGGGCAGGTCGAGGTGATGACAGAGAGAGAGAGAAATAACATAGTTGTATTGACATCCCGTCAAAATATAGACAAAAGTGCACAGTTCACAATATTTAGGTAGAGATGAAAATTTACAATGATGATGATTATTATAATAAAAAATAAAAATGAAAAATACAATAAAATATATGCTATGTACAGTGAATATGTACATGCGCCTCTGCCACCGCTGCAGAGTTTGATGGAAGACCGCCAACGGGTCTCCAGAGAGAGAGAGAGAGATTTGAGATTTAAAAATATGTTATTGACCTCATACACAAGTCAATGGTAGTAGTATATAATAATTATAAAAAGAGGGATAAAATAAAAGAGTAAAATATATACAGTTATGTACAGTCGAGGAGATTCCCCCAAAAAAAGGAACTCATCCCTGGAAGCTTGATGTTTTCCTGGCATTCCTGTACAACGTCCTTTTATCACATCATTTCTTTATAACTTTTATTGAACCTAAATTTGAAAATAATAATTATTGGAAATGTTCAAACTTCACTAGATTCCAACGTCAACAAGATTCATGGTAAACGGATTGCGGATTTCGACAATTTAGAAAGAGGGGATCATATATCGCCGCAACTCTTTTTATTAACGCGATTAAAGGAAGCTTTCGGGCAAGCCCTTCTTCAGCTAACTATAGTGTACAAACAAGACAAGGGAGAGAGATTATATATCGTTTTTAAAGAGGAATCTATGTAAATATAGTACAAAATATCTTAAAGAAATTTACATAATTGAATAAATATAAAGAATCAACTATAAACAGTTCAAAGGATTTAGTGGAGAGAAAAATGGAATGGCTATTGTTTTATATGGCTTTTGAAGATTTTTAAGATAGAAGGGGAACGTACTGTGATGGCAACTGTATACTTTTGTTTAATTGTTTAGGGTGCTTCATGGTTTCTATTGCTTCAAGAATGAGTCTTTGGGTTTTAGTTTTGGCATTTTTATGGAGGATTCTGGTATTATTGAAGTCTGGAGTATGTCCGGTTTCTCTGACGTGGTTGACTATTAAAGAGTTTGGGTTAAGTTTAGAAATGTGTCTTTGGTTCTATTTCTGGTAAATAAAATGTAAAGAAAAACACCCCCCTCAGACCAATAGTCGCCTATAACCAATCACCAGCATATTCTCTCTCCAAACATCTAGCCAATAGACTTTCTGAAATAACCAAAAATCTACCTTATATTGTTAAAAATATCCTGAAATTCTACAAAAAATTAAGAATTTCAAATTGAAAGCCAATCACCGAATCGTTTCATATGATGTCAAAGACCTATACACGACTTAATAATGGACTCCCTACAAACCATCCTAATCAAGCATAAAGAAGCATACCCGGACCACCTTGCAATCCTGAAACTTACCGAAATCTGTTTAAAGAGCACACCAGTTAAATTTACAGGAGAATACTACAACCAAATAAAAGGCACACCGATGGGAAGCCCACTCTCTACAATTCTAGCCGAAATAGTTCTCTCCACCATTGACTCATGGATCACTGAAGTAAAACCCAACGAAATATTAATCTGGTCAAGGTACGTTGATGATATCTTTTGCATAATCACAGAAAACATTGAAAATCACATCCTAGAAACCCTCAATAGCTTTACCTCATCTATTTAATTTACAATAGAAAAAGAAAATAAAAGAAGTCTACCATTCCTTGACATTTTATTTACCAGAAATAGAACCGGTTTTACAACAAAAGTTTATAGAAAACCTACCTCCTCAACACAGTACCTACATTTTGCCTCCAATTCTCCCATCTCCCACAAAATAACAGTTGTACGTACTTTGACGAAAAGAGCCTTCACCCACTGTTCATCAAAAATAGAATACAATAAAGAACTTAATTTTATCGAAAACCAGCTTCTTAAATCTGGATATCCGCTTCCTTTCATTAAAAGAAATAGATATAAACCAGGGACTCCCAGAAATAAGTCCAATCATTACATCTCCACCTGTTACTTACCATATACAGAATCTACAATTACAATAGCCCGCAAACTTAAAAGTTTTGGCATAAAAACCATCTTTAGAGGTTCACCTTCCATGGCCTCGATTCTAAGAAACCCAAATCACCAAAAGCACCGACCAGAAACAGAAAAAAGATTTAGTTTACCAAATTACCTGCCTCAACTGCAATGGTGTCTACATCGGCGAAACATCAAGAGATCTTTCAATCAGAATCAAAGAACACCAAAGAAACATTTCTAAACTTAACCTAAACTCTTTAATAGTCGACCACGTCAGAGAAACCGGACATACTCCAGACTTCAATAATACCAGAATCCTCCATAAAAATGCCAAAACTAAAACCCAAAGACTCATTCTTGAAGCAATAGAAACCATGAAGCACCCTAAACCATTAAACAAAAGTATACAGTTGCCATCACAGTACGTTCCCCTTCTATCTTAAAAATCTTCAAAAGCCATATAAAACAATAGCCATTCCATTTTTCTCTCCACTAAATCCTTTGAACTGTTTATAGTTGATTCTTTATATTTATTCAATTATGTAAATTTCTTTTAAGATATTTTTGTACTATATTTACATAGATTCCTCTTTAAAAACGATATATAATCTCTCTCGCTTGTCTTGTTTGTACACTATAGTTAGCTGAAGAAGGGCTTGCCCGAAAGCTTCCTTTAATCGCGTTAATAAAAAAGAGTTGCGGCGATATATGATCCCCTCTTTCTAAGTCAACAAGATTGTAAATTTGATCCATGAGTTCAGTCTCCATGACCTTGTAGAACTATACAATGGGATCATAAATTCGCTAGAAGTCAAAAAGTAAAACTAAAAAACCTCCAGAAAGCTTACATACACTCTGGAGAATTACAATTGATGATATATGAAAAGAAGATGGCGGCGATGTGAAGATAGAAAGGTCATGTGAGAAACCAGACATTTTGTCCATGTGTAGTTGCCGTTTATGCAACTTATTGATATGCAACACGCGTCTAATTTGCACATACGTCGGTGTATTGTTTAGGAGTCTTTCTAAAATAGAAAAATTGTTTTTTACAAGAAAGCAGATGGCGACTTACATGTGGTCCATTGTGCTGAGGAAGCATTTAAGTCGGTCACACCATTTCTCTTCCTCACACATCAACTTTCTTCTTACAAGGTAAACACTTGAATGGGATGCTGGTCATTCTTTTGGTCTCGAATAGTTAAATATTCTGTTTTTTTTTATTAAATAAGGCAACAGGTTTCTGGAGATATTTCTTTTCATTCTTTGTGAAGAAATGTCGGGTAATCGCTTCACAAAACACTGATGCGAAATTCGGGAGAAGAATTCGCAGTGATGATTCTTTTGTGGGCTGTTGCAAGGATTTAAATCAGATCACTGAATAGCAGAAAGGAGAGGGTAAAAGTCTCCTTCAAACTAACTTTATTCAAAACATCTTAAGAGGACAGAGGAAAACACCAAACTGGATCAGCGTCAGGCCGGATGCTCTCCTTCCTCTTTTTATGACGCAGCTGGGGCTTGTTTGTTGACAGTCACCCGAGCCGTCGCTGTCCGACGCCCTGAAGTGGACTGCATTATTCCACATTCTTATTACAATCTCAAGTTTTCAGTCATTATCTCCCTTCTACAGGCGTACAAAAACAAACAATAATGATACTTCGGCCAGTAAATAAGACAGTAAAAAAACATTTACTGGCTGAAGTACCTTTAATTTGATGAAATATGAATTCCAGCCAGGCAGCCTCTATCTTTACGGTAAACAATAATGGAAGGTCAACTTTTATTTAATTCATATACAGGATATTCACATCTATTTGCATATTCTAATTTTGACAGATTTCAAACTTTGAGATGTCAAAACCTAGCTGTGGTTAGAGATTGCCACCAATCTTATTTTATAAAATAACATCAAATGTTTTGTTTTTTTCTGGGCGAACTTGTGATGTAATTGTAAATAATTCAGTGAATTTAAAAGAAAGAGTAGTTATCATCATGTTTGTTTATGTTTTTGTGTAGAAACAGGTCCAGTTAGGCTGTAAATAAATAAATGATAAATAAGCCATAAGCTAGGAAGTTCCCTCTCTCTCTCAAAATAAATATAAATAATTGTTCATCTTTGCATCCTGATTTTTTAAAGAAACAAAACAGAACTGTCTCTTATTTTTAAGAAAAATGATTTATAAATATTGTAAAATTTAAATATTTATGTTTCTTATGATATAAAAATCTTAAAGCGCTACCTCGACAGACCATTCTGTTATGATACATCAGCACGCCATCTGTTATGAAAATTCGAAACTATTATAGATGCGTATGATTCTTTTTGAAATTAAACAATATCTACTGTCCTTACAGTAAAGGCCGTTGTTTAATTTCAAAAAAAAAAAAAAAAACGCGTCTATAATAGTTTCGAATTTTCATTCAAGCCATTCTGTGTTTATGGGAAATACTGGATGAAAAGGATAGACTCATTCGTGGGTTTTCTATATAGAATATCGTACATTTTCTCAAGGAAATTCTCATCAAATAGATTTTATTATCGAAGTGAGAGGCATATAGTTATTATTGTTAATGATAATTTATTAAAAACTGTAAAATTATATTTACATAATGTGTGTATTGTGTGGTGTGTGTGTGTTCATTCTAAAATTATATAGAATTTAAACTTATTATTTAAACGTTCTCCAAATATTCGAATGGACAATAAAATAAATGGTGATGTGTTGCCAGATGAAAGTTATCCTCTTGGTTGCTGTCTTCTGCTACGTCCTGGCAGTGGTGCCGGGCGAGGAATTGGCGGAGGAACCAGAAAATATGGAACTCGAGGGTAAGCTTTAATTTGCATAGATTTTATAGATGCAAATTCTTTCGGGAAGAAATTAATCTATAAAAATAAAGGTCGCCTCTCCAGTCAAAATAGAAGTTAAAACTAAGCGCCATATATTGACTGTCTCCACAAACCAGCGGACTCGGGTCGGTGACAAGGCCACGACACCAATCTGTGTTTTACGATTTCTAAAAAAAAAAACAACGTATAATAGTGGAATATTTTCTTTAAAGTTATTTTCTATAATTCAATGTGTGTATCGAGTTGTAAATTAAAAATACATAGGAATCCTTCTTCCCTTTCTGATATTGCCGTGACCTTGTGGTGACCTTGTCGTGACATTGTGGTGACCTTGTCATGACCTTGTGGTGACCTTGTCATGACCTTGTGGTGACCTTGTCATGACCTTGTGGTGACCTTGTGATGACATTGTGGTGACCTTGTCATGACCTTGTGGTGACCTTGTGATGACATTGTGGTGACCTTGCCATGACCTTGTGGTGACCTTGTCATGACCTTGTGGTGACCTTGTCGTGACATTGTGGTAACCTTGTGGTGCTCAGCGACCGACAACCTGGACGACCTCACCTCTGTCGACGCCCCAAAGAACAAATCTCCAAAGATCAAGATCAGACCTCCCCAGAAAACACCTAACAAAGTCCGAGTTCCCCAGAAGACACCCAAAAAAAGCAATCCTCCCAAACCCAAGTACAAACTCACCAAGAAACAGAAGGAAATGCTGAAGAAATACGGCAAGTAAGTTCCATCTATTCTTCATTCTTAGAATTGCAGCAGATTGAGTCAATGAAACCACTAAAACTGGTTTAAATTGCATTTTTTATAAATTGTAGACGTTGCTGAACGATACGTTTGAACAAAAACAAAAATATATTTTGTATTTTTTAACGTTCACTTAGTCCGATATTGTGACAGAAAGATTGGTGTGAAAATAGAACAAAATGGGCCACAGATCGGTTGGCAAAATTAAGAATCAATCATTTGATCGTCTGAATGAAATTTGCATATGGCTTCCCCCATAAATTGTAATAAATATTACATATCGTTAATGTTTTTTATTTAATAAAAACTCAACAATTAGTTGGCATTTATTCCGATAGATGGAGCAAGCCTTCAGCAACTTTCACACGATGGGAGATGTCTTTCGAAAGGTTAAAAATGTTCACTCAATATTTATTTAAATAGAGAGAATACGTTGTTGCATATGGCGTTTCATTAAAAATAATTACTGGGTAGCTAGTACTCCCATTAATTATTGATTGGGAGACTTTAATTAGGTAAAAATAAAAACAATAATTATTATTTAAAGAAAAAAGCATCTCCTTATCGTGCAACTGAAAGTTGCTGATGGCTTGCGCCATCTATCGGAATAAATATCAACTATTCTCGTTGATTTTTAATTATTCCAGAATTGACCAAATGCCCATTCTTGATTAATCAAGGCTGTTGGCCCTCATCAGTGTGGTGCAAGCTGTACCTCAACGACCAAAAAACTGGTGATTCAGGCATCCTGAAAAATTATGAAACGGGGAGTTGAGACCGCGACACAAAGCGGAAAAATATAATTATTATTTTACTAGCGGACGTACCCGGCTTCGCCCGTTCCCAGTACTATACTAAATAACTTCCCAAAGTTTCATGGCGTTCCAATGAGTGGTTTGGTCAGGCATAAAGGACACACACACACCAATACATTCATTTTTATATATATAGACTAGCGGACGTACCCGGCTTCGCCCGGGTTTTACCCCAAGTAAAAGTTTGTCTAACGAATCTCTCGATAAAGTGAACATTTTTTCCCGGTCCCTTGAAAAATACTCGATAAGTTGAATAAAATCAATATTAATTGGTTCCCTCGGTAATTGGAAGTTAAAGGAATAGTATCTTGCCTTGGAATTGTATCAATATTCTTGTATGGATGTACCCGGCTTCGCCCGGGTTTTACCCGAGTAAAGGTTTGTTTAACGAATCTCTCGATAAAGTGAACATTTTTTCCCGGTCCCTTGAAAAATACTCGATAAGTTGAATAAAATCAATATTAATTGGTTCCCTCGGTAATTGGAAGTTAAAGGAATAGTATCTTGCCTTTGAATTGTATCATTATTCTTGTCTCAAATAAATTGCCGTGTCATCCTGAATTTTGTCTTTCCTAATTTTCTACATTACAAAATCATCGTATCATCATGATAATATTTAGAGCAGATTGTTGAATTATAACAGATAAATTAGAATATTTATCTTGATTATTTTAAAGCGAAAAGATATTTCAAAAATTTTATTTGCTAGAAACCTTCCCAGTACTATACTAAATAACTTCCCAAAGTTTCATGGCGTTCCAATGAGTGGTTTGGTCAGGCATAAAGGACAAACAAACAAACAGACACACATACATTCATTTTTATATATATA
Organism: Cordylochernes scorpioides; assembly: GCA_030710605.1. Classification (NCBI taxonomy): domain Eukaryota; kingdom Metazoa; phylum Arthropoda; class Arachnida; order Pseudoscorpiones; family Chernetidae; genus Cordylochernes; species Cordylochernes scorpioides. Next base: position 101,794,923 of record CP092865.1, on the reverse strand, counting down.
GACTAGCGGACCCGCCCGGCTTCGCCCGGGTTTTACCCGAGTGAATGTTTGTCTAACGAACATTTGTTAAAACAATTCTCTTTAAACTTATAAAACGTACTCGGCTTCGCCCGGGGTTTTACCCGAGTAAAGGTTTGTCTAGCGAACATTTGTTAAAACAATTCTCTAAAAACTTATTAAAAAATAAAAAAGATATATTTTGATAATTTGAAACTCGTAAATTTGAATCTCTCGATAAAGTGAACATTTTTTCCCGGGCCCTGTGTGCCTTGTCATCCTGAATTTTGTCTTTCCTAATTTTCTACATTAGAAAATCATAGTTTTATCTAGTGAACATTTTTCCCCGGTCCCTTGAGAAATACTCGATAAGTTGAATAAAATCAATATTAATTGGTTCCCTCGGTAATTGGAAGTTAAAGGAATAGTATCTTCGCCTTGGAATTGTATCATTATTCTTGTCGCAAATAAATTGCCGTGTCATCCTGAGATAATCTTACTTTTGATAAATAATATTTAAGATAACAAACTTAGTGATAAGAAAACTTGTTATCATCGTCACAATGGGGGCGCTGCTTGCGAGTTAAATCTACAAATCTGCAAATAACTCTAAGGATATTCAAGATATTCATGAAATTATTTTCCAAAAACCTTCCCGGTGATATACCTAATAATATCCCAAAATTTCACGGCGATTGGATGTATGGTTTTTGAATCTATAGAGTACAAACAAACAAACAAACAGACAGACATTCAATTTTATATATATAGATTTACTCTTCATTGTTGGCTTTTTATCTTACATTCACTCTTCATTGTTGGCTTTTTATATTATATTTACTCTTCATTGTTGGCTTTTTATCTTACATTCATTCTTCATTGTTGGCTTTTTATATTACATTTACTCTTCATTGTTGGCTTTTTATCTTACATTCATTCTTCATTGTTGGCTTTTTATATTACATTCACTCTTCATTGTTGGCTTTTTATCTTACATTCATTCTTCATTACTGGCTTTTTATATTACATTCACTCTTCATTGTTGGCTTTTTATCTTACATTTACTCTTCATTGTTGGCTTTTTATCTTACATTCACTCTTCATTGTTGGCTTTTTATATTATATTTACTCTTCTTTGTTGGCTTTTTATCTTACATTCATTCTTCATTGTTGGCTTTTTATATTACATTCACACTTCATTGTTGGCTTTTTATCTTACATTCACTCTGTTGGCTTTTTATATTACATTTACTCTTCATTGTTGGCTTTTTATCTTACATTCACTCTTCATTGTTGGCTTTTTATATTATATTTACTCTTCATTGTTGGCTTTTTATCTTACATTCATTTTTCATTGTTGGCTTTTTATATTATATTTACTCTTCATTGTTGGCTTTTTATCTTACATTCATTCTTCATTGTTGGCTTTTTATATTACATTTACTATTCATTGTTGGCTTTTATCTTACATTCACTCTTCATTGTTGGCTTTTTATCTTACATTCATTCTTCATTGTTGGCTTTTTATATTACATTCACTCTTCATTGTTGACTTTTTATCTTACATTCATTCTTCATTGTTGGCTTTTTATATTACATTCACTCTTCATTGTTGGCTTTTTATCTTACATTCATTCTTCATTGTTGGCTTTTTATATTACATTCACTCTTCATTGTTGGCTTTTTATATCATATAGAAAATCTTAGTTTTATCTAGTGAACATTTTTTTCCCGTGTCACATTGCCGTGTCATCCTGAGATAATCTTACTTTTGATAAATAATGTTTAAGATAACAAACTTAGTGATAAGAAAACTTGTTATCATCGTCACAATGGGGGCGCTGCTTGCGAGTTAAATCTACAAATCTGCAAGTAACTCTAAGGATATTCAAGATATTCATGAAATTATTTTTCAAAAACCTTCCCGGTGATATCTACTTATATATTTGCCTTATTCTGTCTGTTTGTTTGTCTGTCTGAAGCTCACGGATGGGAATTTTCATAACCATCGGTGGTTCAGTGGTAGAATGCTCGCCTGCCACGCGGGCGGCCCGGGTTCGATTCCCGGCCGATGCATTTTTTTTTTACAATTTTTAAAACTCATTTATATATTATACAAGAATGACATCCACGGCGCCAATTTATAATTGTAACGAATAGTATTTGAATAAAAGCATTTAATCGGGTAAAACCCGGGCGTTGCCCGGGTCATTCGTATATAATAATTGTATAAACGAATGCAAGAAAAAATCACCGCGAATGTTTCTTTTTTTTAAGGCAATTTCTTTTTAAGGCAATTATCGTTATTTATCGTTAATTTTTGTTCCGATTTTATTGAAAAAAAAACGATATGGTGCCTTTAAAAAATGATCTTTATTACTATGCAGTTTTCTATTTAGTCAATATACCTAAGTTCATGTTGCAAATGTAATTATCTCTATCGATTTAGTAGGTGAAATGCAAAAAAAAAAAATCGACATGATGAAATCTTTATGAAAATTCACATTTTTATTTTTATATTTTCAAGATACACACAGTTTGGGACGGGACGTTTCACAAGAGAGACATCCACGGCGCCAATTTATAATTGTAAATAGTATTTTAATAAAAACATTTTAAAAACACACAGTTTGGAACGGGACGTTTCACAAGAGTGACATCCATGGCGCCAATTTATAATTGTAACGAATAGTATTTGAATTAAAACGTTTTTAAAATATATACGCACTCGGGTAAAACCCGGGCGTTGCCCGGGCCATTCGTCTAGTACCTAATAATATCCCAAAATTTCACGGCGATTGGATGTATGGTTTTTGAATCTATAGAGTACAAACAAACAAACAAACAGACAGACAGACAGACATTCAATTTTATATATATAGATTTACTCTTCATTGTTGGCTTTTTATCTTACATTCACTCTTCATTGTTGGCTTTTTATCTTACATTCATTCTTCATTGTTGGCTTTTTATATTACATTCACTCTTCATTGTTGGCTTTTTATCTTACATTCATTCTTCATTGTTGGCTTTTTATATTACATTCACTCTTCATTGTTGGCTTTTTATCTTACATTCATTCTTCATTGTTGGCTTTTTATATTACATTCACTCTTCATTGTTGGTTTTTTATCTTACATTCATTCTTCATTGTTGGCTTTTTATATTACATTCACTCTTCATTGTTGGCTTTTTATCTTACATTCACTCTGTTGGCTTTTTATATTACATTTACTCTTCATTGTTGGCTTTTCATCTTACATTCATTCTTCATTGTTGGCTTTTTATATTATATTTACTCTTCATTGTTGGCTTTTTATCTTACATTCATTCTTCATTGTTGGCTTTTTATATTACATTTACTATTCATTGTTGGCTTTTTATCTTACATTCATTCTTCATTGTTGGCTTTTTATATTACATTCACTCTTCATTGTTGGCTTTTTATCTTACATTCATTCTTCATTGTTGGCTTTTTATATTACATTCACTCTTCATTGTTGGCTTTTTATATCATATAGAAAATCATAGTTTTATCTAGTGAACATTTTTTCCCGTGTCACATTGCCGTGTCATCCTGAGATAATCTTACTTTTGATAAATAATATTTAAGATAACAAACTTAGTGATAAGAAAACTTGTTATCATCGTCACAATGGAGGCGCTGCTTGCGAGTTAAATCTACAAATCTGCAAGTAACTCTAAGGTTATTCAAGATATTCATGAAATTATTTTTCAAAAACCTTCCCGGTGATATACCTAATAATATCCCAAAATTTCACGGCGATTGGATGTATGGTTTTTTAATCTATAGAGTACAAACAAACAAACAAACAAACAGACAGACATTCAATTTTATATATATAGATTAAAGAAAAACACAAATTTACATACATTTAAAATCGAGTCTATTTGGGTACCATGTTCAAATGGTCAAATTCTGCTAAGGCCTTAATCTGGCTCCTAGATATAAGCCTGATATCTGGAGTGTATAAATCGACAAAACAAAATGTTTTAACAAATGTCATTATTTCTGAGCTCTCATGAAGTATGTTCATATATTTCCATACTCTATTTGCATAAAACAAACGCATGCATTCCAAAAAATACGGATTGAATAAATTTAAAAATAAAAATTCCCAATCACGAGTTAATAAGACTTCGTTATTTGGATTTATCACCTTGTATTTTTATTTTTTTATCAAGTCCTTGAACATTGAGCAATCCATATGAAATTACACGGCATAGGCTTAGATCAAAAATAAAACATTTTATTGAATACAAAAATCTAATATTTCGCTTAGGCATATATACAGTTAAACCTGTCTATAGCGTCCCCTCTCTATAGCACCTGATTTTAAATACGTAGTACAATGCGATTTACATTAAAAGTGACCTGTCTATAGCACCCTCTCTCTATAGAACCCTATTTTGGTGAGTCCCAAGAGACAGGTTTAACTGTATGAAGTATATTGGAGATTTTGATGGAAAATTTGCCGCTTAATTAATAATCCAAATTGTACTTGTTCAAATTATACCTGTTCCATACTTACCGATGTTGTATCCACACACTAGCTACAGCGGCCGCTAACCCCGCCGTGCTGTGCCCAGGAAGGCGCTGAAGGAAGGAATGATCTTCGCCGACAAGATGTACCGCGGGAAGGATGTCTGTGAGAGCGAGTGTCCCGGCAAGTGCGAGTGCAAATCCAACTGGTGGAAGTCCGTGAGGGGCATCCCGCTCAAGTGTTTCTGCGTCGGTCCGTTCCCCGACGTCAGCGAGGAGGAGTACGAGGAGATAGTGAAGGAGCAGGGGGAATGAAGGACAATAAACTTTGTGGCTGTTCTCATTCTCCTGTGGTCGTTGTCACTGATCATTCAAATTGTCATCGTAAATACCAACTTCCCACATTTCTTCATCAACATCTTTGTTTTAAAAACAAAATTTACATATCCCGACTGCTCACATTTAGATAGAAGAGCGCCATCTAGTGGAAGAAAAATTAACTAAACGTTGATTTATTTTGTTCCATGATATTTGGCCATCCCAATTTCTTTGGGCTGTTGGCCCTCGTCGGTGTGGTGTACGTGGTTGACTTTTCTTGATTTTTAAAGAAATTAGGATGGCCAAATATCATGGAACAAGCTGAATCAACGTTTGGTTGATTTTTGTTCCACTAGATGGCGCTCTGCCTTCTAAAAATGCTCATGTGAGCTGTCAGGATGTGTCTATTTAGTTTTTAATATCAACACCTTTTGTTGTTGTTTTGTAACAATGTTAGTTTTGAACCGTGTCAGAGTACAGGCAGATATGTAATCTTGACAGACCAAGATACCTACAAATTAAGTCATCGAATACACTCATGGACAAAACTTAAGGAAGTAAGTTGTACCATGTATATCGGGATTCAGACAATACACTCATGGACAAAACTTAAGGAAGTTGTACCATGTATATCGGGATTCAGACAATACACTCATGGACAAAACTTAAGGAAGTTGTACCATGTATATATCGGGATTCAGACAATACACTCATGGACAAAACTTAAGGAAGTTGTACCATGTATATCGGGATTCAGACAATACACTCATGGACAAAACTTAAGGAAGTTGTACCATGTATATCGGGATTCAGACAATACACTCATGGACAAAACTTAAGGAAGTTGTACCATGTATATATCGGGATTCAGACAATACACTCATGGACAAAACTTAAGGAAGTTGTACCATGTATATCGGGATTCAGACAATACACTCATGGACAAAACTTAAGGAAGTTGTAGCATGTATATATCGGGATTCAGACAATACACTCATGGACAAAACTTAAGGAAGTTGTACCATGTAAATCGGGATTCAGACAATACACTCATGGACAAAACTTAAGGAAGTTGTACCATGTATATCGGGATTCAGACAATACACTCATGGACAAAACTTAAGGAAGTTGTACCATGTATATATCGGGATTCAGACAATACACTCATGGACAAAACTTAAGGAAGTTGTACCATGTATATATCGGGATTCAGACAATACACTCATGGACAAAACTTAAGGAAGTTGTACCATGTATATCGGGATTCAGACAATACACTCATGGACAAAACTTAAGGAAGTTTTACCATGTATATCGGGATTCAGACAATACACTCATGGACAAAACTTAAGGAAGTTGTACCTTTTACCATGTATATCGGGATTCAGACAACACACTCATGGAAAAAACTTAAGAAAGTTGTACCTTTTAGCATGTGTATATCGGGATTCAGACAATACACTCATGGACAAAACTTAAGGAAGTTGTAGCTTTTAGCATGTATATCGGGATTCAGACAATACACTCATGGACAAAACTTAAGGAAGTTTTACCTTTTAGCATGTATATCGGGATTCAGACAATACACTCATGGACAAAACTTAAGGAAGTTGTACCTTTTACCATGTATATCGGGATTCAGACAATAACTCTGAAAGATATTACAGTGAGAAAAATCTGGAAGAGATTATTATCGCATTTTTAGTCAAGAAAAATTAAAATTAACTAAATACTGGGGGAAAAATATTTATTTTTTTAGTCAGAAAATGATTATGACAATATTTCTGTATCATATTTGATTTTCAGAAACAAAATTCTTTCGGGAAAATACTCTGAGGCAGACGGGCGAAGCCAGACCATCAGTAGGCAGGGACAAAACTCTCCTGAGACATGGGCGTACGATCCCGAAGCCAAAGGCCAGTCTAGTCAGTGGATAGCACGGAATGAACCAAAAACGAAAAAAAGCTCGAATGTGCAAATCGAAAAGGAAGGTCCTGTTTGTAACATTCTTCGACAACAAAGGACATATGCATTATGAATTTATGCCAGATGCAGTCACAATAATTCAAAACACTTATCTTTCCATATTGAGGCGCCTGAAGGAATCGACCAGAAAGAAAAGAGCGGAGAAGTTGTCCCATCATGATTGGTTCCTCTATCATGACAACGCACACAGCCCATTCAGTACTCGCTTTTTTTTTTACCACAAACAACACACTTCTCCTACCTCAAACTACTTATTCTCCAGATTTATCTCCTAATGAATTTTCCTTTATCCTAAATTGAAAATGATCATGGAAGGGAAGAGGTTTGACACGAAAGATAAAAAGAAAATCTCTGGATGTCTTGAGAAACTTACAGAGAACGCAGCATGTCTCGCTAGCTGGGAGAAAGATGGAGGCGATGCAGGAGGATCAAAATGGACGGAGGAGGGAACTACAGCACTTGTGATACTTGAGTCACAATGTGAGATGTGATCACTTATTTGCATATGCGGGGAAATCCAGTGTTCTCACGAGAGACAATTACACTTTCATGTTTATTTCAATAGCCCTAATCATGCGCCGTCTCGTGGTTTCAGACTGCAGATTTAATATTTACTTTTCTTAAAAATCGGTCTTCTGTTAATATTAACATATATAAATAGTTTAAAACTTTCCTTTTTTATATATATATTTTTTTCCTTCCTACCATTTGTACCATAGTTCTTATAAGTCGCGCTTCATTGCTCGCCCGTTGAAGGGTTTTTACCCGAAAGCTTGCACCTATGCATCAATAAAAGAAACTCATCTTCCTTTACCATGTTTTTCGTCTAAATTACACTTTCGGTTTGTGCAACACAACCTCTGTTGCCAACCCCCGCTGTTAGAAATGAAATCACGTCTTTATTTGTCAAGTGTGAAAATAATGCCCCAAATATTTTAACATTTTTTCACAATAAAACATATTTTTACAAAGCAATAACACATCATCTATATAATACAAATGAAAACACCAAAACGCGAATGTTTCTTTTCACAAATAAATCAAACTTCTACTGTCCTTACTGCGATGAAAAACATAACAATTGATCTGTAACCCACCGTTTTATGTTATCCATGTAGAAGGTCTTTACTCAGAAGCCATCTTGACATAATTAAAAAAGAAGAAATGTGAAATCAACATTTTTTTATAAAGTTCACCTCTCCCGTCAAAATAGACGTCAAAACTGGACTCCATCTATTGACCGTCTCCGCAAACTTGCGGCCTCAGGTCGGTGACAAAGCCACAACACCAGCTTTGGCAAACTGAGAAGCGTCCACCTAGAGACCATGGTTTCGGGCTAATGGCCCTTGTCGGTCCAGATCGGACTTTATTCCATGAGATCCACAAGGGACCTAATGGAATCTTGACAATCTTCCAAAGAGATGTTTAGCTGGCTTTTTATATTTTAAATAACTCAAAAAGATGTGAAACGGTGCAAAAAGGTGCGAAATATTTTCAAGCTAGAAAAAAAATCTAAAATTGTTTTTTTGTCATTTCGCAACATACAGTTTCATATTCATGATAAAATTGTGAAAAAGTATTAAAATTACAAATATATTCTCATAATGAGTATCTTTTTATTTAAAAAACGTTAGCTTTCAAGTGTTAATCGCTCTTCAACGAAAGAAATCAATAGATCAATTTTATAGGTTCTGGATGCCCTAAAAAATAAAATAGACATATTCCATAAAATAGTTAAATTACAAACCAATTTAAAATTTTCAGTTGTAAATATCCACGCTGCGCGCGTTTGTTTTTTGTAAATATTTCTGGTGGGATAAAGTCGATATTATAGTAAGCCCGTTGAAGAGCGATTAACGCTTGAAAGCTAGCGTTTTTAAATAAAAAAGATACTCATTGTGAGAATATATTTGTAATTTTGATACAGTTTCATAATTTGGCGTTATAGAATAAAGAAAGGTGAAACATCTAAAACTTCAGTTCTAACAATGGCTACCATGGTGGCGGAGACCTGGGCCCAGCTTGCTGAGAGCTTCTATTGTATTCTGAATGGAGGAATTTATAGAAATCTCCACGGCTGACTCCAAGTGGAGAAACTCTCGTGGCGTTTATTGTAAACTCAATATTGGTGCACCAGGTTGCGACTTGGCAGACTCTTCAACCTTAATTCTCTCCTGTGCCGGGTCTTACCAGAGCGTGTTTCAACCATCCTACAAATTTATATAAGTGGAGATAACTCTACTTTAAGTAGTCTCCAGAATTTATTTCTCACATCAAAGAGAGCAGTGAAGTCACACAGTGTACCTAAATACAAATGGTGATTCTATAATACATATATTCTGTTTATAATACATATATTCTGTTTAATAAATTAAGTAAATATAAAATATAAATTTAAAATATATGAAAAATAATATTACAAATTAAAAGAAAATAGGTTCATTAGCCATGATGCAACAATATGAGACTTTTTTTTCAGAGAGAGGTGAGGAATGGGATAAAAACAACCTATTGTGGAAGATTTTCTCTGAAATAACTCAATGTATATTTTGATGCCTTAGCGCGCCATCTGTTATGAAAATTCGAAACTATTATAGACGCGTATGATCCTTTTAAAAATAAAACAATTTCTACTGCCCTTACTGCAATGGAAAAATTAATGGAAGGGCCTGGCTCATCAGTGGTTACCCTCCCAGCGGTTTCGCCACTGATGAGCCAGGCCCCCTCATTAATTTTTCCATTGCAGTAAGGGCACTAATTGTTTTTATTTGTACAACAACAACAAAAAGCCTTTATTTAGGGTCACTGACCCTATACAGGATTCACCAGAGGTATGCATAAGAACAAAGCAGTGAGACAGAGGAAATAACGATATATACAGAAGAAAAAAAACAAGAAAGAGAAAGAGGGAAGCAAGAAAAACAACACAAAAAGAGTAGCAGTAAGAAAGTGAGGAGTGAGTGTCACTTGGCCTTCTTCTGAGATATGGACTTGTGGAAACCATAAAACGCCGTAGCAATATACTTATTCTGGGTCATATTGTCAATTATTGATGGAAGTGAAGCACAGAGTTGCCCAGTTTTGAGCATAAGGGTTCTTCTTTCTTCTTTCAGAGCAGAGCAATCAAAAATATAGTGAGTGATTTCATTTTTTAGTTTTGAATTACAGAAGGCACAAATCGGGTCCTCACCGCAGAGCATCTTGGTGTGGTTTTCTCTATAAAAAACTTGAAAGTATTCTAACTTGTGCGAGTAGCCTTACAACCGGGAATGGAAAATCCCCTAAAAGGTATCCCTCCGTCATGAAAGATATGTGAATGTCTTTGTAGTGAGAGTACAACAACAACAACAAAAGCCTTTATTTAGGGCATTCCGCCCCATACAGGATTCGCCGTATTTACACGTCAACAGGAGGAGAGGGAAGAGGAAACATTTACAACAAAATAAGGTTTGTCTCACATTCAGTTACCTATTTACAGATAGTTCATCCTCCAGTATCCTTTGCCCTGCATTCTTTCTCATGCGCCCAGCTTCTGTGCAGAACTTAAAGTATCTAACAATCAGTAATTCATCATTCAGAGCTGAAGAGAGAAGTTGACATATGCGATGGTATCTAACTTGACCAGAGGTAGGGCTTGGGAAATTTTCAGTACGTTTTTCTGTTAAGAGAGGGCATTGGAAGAAATAGTGAACCAAATTATCATCCATGAGATCCTTACAAAGTAAACAGTTCCGGCCATTTTCTTTCCAGAAGTCTTTTCTTTCTTCCCTGAAAAATTGCCATAAAACTCTATGTTGTGCAACTAGTCTTTTGTTGGGAAGCGAGATATTTAATCGTAGGTACTCCTCTGTCATGAATGATTCACTCAAAAATTTGTAGTGAGCAAAGTGGGTTGAATCAGTGATTTTCGTCTGATCGTTTTGAATTAGTTGGTCTGTGGTAGTTCTAATTATGCCTGGCAATTCTTTCTGTATGGCTAAGTAGTCTTCGCAGCCCTTAAGAAAGGAATATCCCTTGGAGTCTAGAATTTTTATTAAATTTTGAGTAAAACTGTTTTCTATTTCTTTTTTCGCGGTGACTTTCCAGAGATAGTTTAAGCAAGCATGTGGTAATCTGCTCGTCTCCATTTTTAAAATCCTGACCCAAAACTTTAATGTGAGTTTTACAGCATTAAGTTCAGTTGATATTCTTCCACATTCTCTTCTGAGGACATATCCTGGTGTGAAGTTTGGTAAGTCTAAGAGACGACGAAGAAATGCATCTTGGGTATTATTGACTGTCTTCAGCTGGTTTATTGCCCACATTGGTGCCGCATATAGTAAAGTAGGAAGAACAATAGTGTCAAGAAGTTTCATCACTGAGGTAAAGGACTTTATTCGCGCCTTTGTAAGGATTCTCCAAAGTGCATTCGTTGCATTCAGTGCTTTGTTTCTAAAGTATTGGGAAGCATATTGGGTCGAGATTTTTGTAGTCAGAGGGTAACCCAGATATGTATACTTAGCTACTATTGTCAGGGGTTGCTGACCCCAAAACCATGTCTCAGAACGAGCTGTTCTTCCACCGTTTCTAAACACCATTATTTTAGATTTATTTTGGTTTAACGTTAGGCAGTTCTCTTCTAAGTACTTTTAAAGTAAGTTAATCTTCAGTTGCAAATTTATTTTCGATTCTCCTAGAATCACTATGTCGTCTGCATACAGTAAAAGGTGTATAGTTCCATAATTCTCAAGATTTATGCCTGGCAATTCTGATTCATCGAACAGGGGTACCAGATCGTTTAGGAAGAGAATGAATAAATAAGGTGACAACGGCTCCCCCTGCAATACTCCCGCTTGTATTTTGATAGCCTCCGTGAAGGAACCCCGCCATCTGACTGTTGCCGTCATTTGGGTATAATAGTTCTTAATTAGTTTAATAAATCGGCAACTCAGACCATTTAATGCTAATTTTTTCCAAAGTAGATGGTGCGGCACAGTATCAAAGGCCTTCCTTAGGTCAATGAAGAAGGCATATAACTTTCCCCTTCTACGGCTAAGGGTCATTTGAATTAGTGTTACGAGCGTGAAAATGTGGTCCTGACAAGAGTAGCCTTTTCTAAAACCAGCCTGATTTTCTGCCAAAATTGACTTTCTCTCCATCCAATCATTCAATCTTGTCTTCAAGATAGATGTAAATAATTTCGATAGGTTAGAAATCAGGGATATTCCTCTGTAATTTGACGGGTTGTCCGGATCTCCATTTTTAAATATTGGGTGGATTATCGTTTTTGTCCATTGTTGAGGAACTTGGGATGTCCCTAAGATTTTATTAAATAAGTTCCTGAGATAAATTGTATGTTCTTCTAATAAATATTTAATCGCTTCGTTAGGAATTTCATCAAGTCCTGTAGCCTTATTTTTACCCAATTTGGAAATTTCCGTGGTGACCTCAGTTAGAGATATTTCACAATCCAATTCGGGGTCAATGTCCAATATCTCAAGTGGTAACTGTACAACTTTTGTTAAATTTGAACCAAGTAACTCCCGATAGAAGACCTGCCAGTCTGCAGTAGAAATTTCACCTTGTAGGTTATTCCTATATTTAAGTGAATTAATAGTCTTCCAAAATTGGGAAGGATCTTTTACATTACTGAGGATAACTTGAATTTTGTAGTATATTCCCTTTTTTTGAGCTTTAGGATGGCTGAATATTTCTTCTAACTCGCCAAGTATGCAATTTTATCGGCCGGGATATTATGTTTTACGTATAATTTAAGATTTTGTTTCATTTCCTTTTTAGCCAAATAACAGTCTTTGTCGAACCATGGCTTAGATTTTATATTTTTTGTTTGTAGTGAGAGTATAGCTTAGATTTATCCATTCTTGTAAGGTCGTTTATATAGATTGGTCTGCCGCTGTTTTTAAGAGCCCTGTAATCGCGCTCCTCAGCGTTTCAGGATCATCACAGGAAACAAGTGCTGTTTTTATTTGTAAAAGAATCATAGGCGTCTATAATAGCCTCTAAATATGTATATTTATATGGGAAAATGGAACAAAAGGTAAATTCTACTGGGATCAAATTAATAAATTTAATTGTTTAAACAACAAAGCCTTCATTAAGGACACTCGTCCCGTACAGGATTCCCCCAGAAGTAAACATATTATAAAATAAATAAAACTTTCAGGGCTAAGTTTATTGTACAACTTTTTATTTTCAAGCTTTCGGATTTGTCAGTCCTTCAACAGGATTATCACGTTAATAAATTAATTATAAATACTAATATAAATAAGATATAGAGCTCTGAGAAGCGGTCTGATGGATTAAATTGGCGAAACCGCTGGGAGGGTTCACCACTGATGAGCCAAGCCCTCCCAATATATTTTTTCATAGCAGTAAGGGCAGTAGAAGTTTGTATTATTATAAAAGAAACATTCGTACTTTTAAATCCTTTCATTTTATATGTATAAGATATACAGAAGTAAACAGTTATATACAGAAAGTAGAGATCAACCTTTCTTCATGTTGGATCCATCATCTGTGTCACGTCTATTGGTTGTGCTGTTCTCCACAATTTCTGAAAAGACAATGTATTGGTCGTCCTTTTTCCTACTTTTGCCAATAAAACATATGGTGAACTGTCTTCATAACCAGTCTTCTGGCAGAGAATCACTCTCCCATTCTCCAGTGCCATGTGGTGTGGAAGTCCTGGCTATATCCACTGTTACACTGAGTGTACTTTAAGTAAGTTGATAGATCAAGAAAGGGTATTCAGACCAGAATGCTATATATGCAACTAAAAGTTGCTGATGGCTTGCGCCATCTGTCTGAATAAATATCAACTATCCATTAATCTAGAATAATATAGGCCAGAGGTCGGCAATTGTATCAAATCCTCCAAACTCTGGGAAAACTCCAGGACTATAATAGAAAAGCTGAGACAATGGAACCTAATGGAGATTGTTTAAATGACTTGAGGAATAAGCAACAACAACAACAGGGCTCGGCAAACTTTTAAGTCGGAAGAGTCAAAAATTACAATTTACAAATATTCAAAGTTTTTAAAGAGCCACAACATTTTTTTTCTTGCCAACAATAAACAGTACTCACATAAATAATATTTACATATGGAACTATATTGTAACATAGTATTTCTTAATTTTATTATTTTTTATTTAACAGAGTGGTCATTTTTATGTTTTATATCTTGCGACTCTGTAAATTTCCCTCGTGGATTATCTTTTGTTTACAATTCATAGTTTGTCCTTGCCTGAAATAAATGCCACGTGGAAAATTAGGGAAGACAAAAACTTTTTTTTTTTTTTTTTTTTCAGGAGGAAACAAATTTATTTCAGGGAAGGACAAAACTATCAAAGGTAAACAAAAGATAAGCCACGAGGGAAATTTACAGAGTCGCAAGATATAAAACATAAAAATGACCACTCTGTTAAATAAAAAATAATAAAACTAAGAAATACTATGTTACATAAATAAAATTAATAAATACTACGTTACATAGCTTCTTCCCTATGGGAGCTGTGACCCACAGCTAGCAATTATTGTAGATACTGACGTGGATTTGACGTGCTTCTGCCAAGGATTCCATCGAAGTCTTGGAACTTTGTCCCTAGTACCTTTGCGTCCATTTTCTTGCGGCGTGAAGAGCGGCTTTGTCGTCGTATCGTCGTCTATAGGGACATCGTCATCTTGGAAGGAAGTCTTCGCCTTGACACGGCGGTGGAATCCTGGTGCCAGTTTCTAAAAATGTGGATTACAGCACCCATGGCTTCAAATTCTTCTCGGCGATCTTCAGTTTGTCTTCCCTAACTTCCCCGGCATCTCCACCATTTATTTCAGGGAAGGACAAAACTATCAAAGGTAAACAAAATATAATCCACGAGGGAAATTCACAGAGTCGCAAGATATAAAACATAAAAATGACCACTCTGTTAAATAAAAAATATTAAAATTAAGAAATACTATGTTACATAAATAAAACTAATAAATACTATGTTACAATATAAAGAGCCGCCGCAGCTTCACATCCAAAGAGCATATGTGGCTCGTGAGCCACCGCAGTTTCCCGACCTCTGACCTCATGACTTATCATTATAGATTAATTAGAAATCAATGATTATTTGATATTTATTCAGATAGATGGTGCAGGTCATCATCAACTTTTATTTGCATGATCAGGAGATGCCTTACTTTTATGCTAAATGTCATAGAGATGTAAAATGGAACAATACTATGGGTCGCCTACTACAATAAACTCCCCAGAGTGACCCCTGGTGGAAGGTTTTGACTGGATTCCCCGCTGGAACTCTGACATCTGGGACAGTGAGGGACTTAGAAATAGGAGATCATATATCGCCGCAACTCTTTTTATTGACGCGATTAAAGGAAGCTTTCGGGCAAGTCCTTCTTCAGCTAACTATAGTGTACAAACAAGACAAGCGAGAGAGAGATTATATATCGTTTTTAAAGAGGAATCTATGTAAATATAGTACAAAAATATCTTAAAGAGATTTACATAATTGAATAAATTTAAAGAATCAAAATTGGAATGGCTATTGTTTTATATGGGTTTTGAAGATTTTTTAGGATAGAAGGGGAACGTATTGTGCTGGCAACTGTATACTTTTGTTTAATGGTTTAGGGTGCTTCATGGTTTCTATTGCTTCAAGAATGAGTCTTTGGGTTTTAGTTTTGGCATTTTTATGGAGGATTCTGGTATTATTGAAGTCTGGAGTATGTCCGGTTTCTCTGACGTGGTCGACTATTAAAGAGTTTGGGTTAAGTTTGGAAATGTTTCTTTGGTGTTCTAAACGATATATAATCTCTCTCGTTCGTCTTGTTTGTACACTATAGTTAGCTGAAGAAGGGCTTGCCCGAAAGCTTCCTTTAATCGCGTTAATAAAAAGAGTTGCGGCGATATATAATCTCCTATTTCTAAATTGTCGAAATCCGCAATCCGTTTACCATGAGTGAGGGACTTGATACGTTAGTAGACCGGGTGAGATGGAAGGTTTGTGGAGTTGAGACAGCGGTGACGTCATATTGACAAACCTCGTCTGGTGGAGTCTTGGGGAGGGGAGTTCTCTCCCCGGTGTCTTCTGCTCCCCCCGTGGTACGGTTGTAAGATGAGGAATATAAATTCTCCCTCCTGTCTCCCAGGGGACTGTAGGTTCACTTAGGACTGACTTCTAGGTCTGGGTGGTCTTTGGATGTTGGCATCTATGGGTTTATAACGGGGGGGGGGGGGGGGGGATGTTGTATCCTGTAGATGGGGAGATTGGTGGACATGAAGACATGGTGTGTAGTGTGTATACATTACTGGTAGCTCTCACCATGATTATCATGGCTTGGTACTGCGTGAATAGACATGGGGTGTATACACTACAATAGTTCTCACCATGATTATCATGGTTTGGTACTGTGTGTATAGACACATGGTTGAAATATTTGTATAAAATACAGTTCACTTAATAGACGCCCATGTCACATCAATTGTAATCTAGAGGATGTCGAGTTTCTTGTAGTTTTTGATTATATCAACAGCTAATGAAACTTTTTTCTGGGGTGTGATAGTCATGGTGGAGGTCTCCTGGTGTCAAATATTGTCGTCATCTGTGAAAAGTGTTTTAAACGAAGCTCACTTCAGGTCCGTGTGACAGTAGCTACAGAGGTTTGGAATTTTCTCTTGTCCCAGGTCTGGACTTCAAGTCTAGACAAGATCCTCTTTATCGCTTCGATGACCACAGCTGGGTCGGTGTACGCTATTGGAGCTAGAGTTACCGCGGCTGCTGGCACTAGACTTGCCCTCCAATAGATCCTTGTTAAAAGGTTTAGAGTGTACTCATTCCAATTACGGAGCCTCGTTAGAGTCCCGTATTGTTATTTTTCGTCACTACCTCCCCGTGCCGGGAGTGGGTATTTGCGCGCCTGCTGCCTTCCTTGGATGTGGTAGCCGTTTCTCAGGCTGGGTCGGTGTAGATGTCTGTTGCCCGATGTGATGTGTTCTGGGCTCGCTGGAGAATCTTGATATTTGGTGCAATTCGGTTTTGGATCCACTTGTGAAAATCAGTACTTCGTACAGGTGGGGCTGGGTGTTGGAATTGAGGACCCCCTCATCGCCCTGGAAGAGGACACTTGTACGGTGACTCCCCGGCTGAAAATTTAAATTTGTAAATATTAAATTCTTCTTTAAATTATTATATTTAGGCAAAATAGCCTAGCTGTGAAAGCTTTGGACTTTAGAACCTGATGTCCCTGGTTCACTTTTCGCTATCTTTTTATTTTCTCTAATTATTTTTGTGATCTTATTTTGTAAATATTGACTGAGTTGTCAATAAATTTGTTTTAATTGTCAAAAAAAATTGTCACTTGTGAAAATCATTGGATGTAGATGGCCTGTTCTAAGACGGCAAAGCATGGTGAAGTCTGTTAAGTTGTGAGTTAGTTTTCAGGAGGGGAGTTTTCCCATCGAACCAGCGGCCTGGTGACCTCAGTGTGTCATGTTTGTCTGATGTTTGAAATATTTGTGCAGAATACAGTTCACCCAGGTTCGACTGCCACTTCCATGGACCGCAGCTCTTTTTACCCATCATGGCTGGAGCTAATGTCGGATACAGGCAGAAACCTGTATTTCCAGACTTAAAACTGACAGCCAATACAAAACTGCTCCTCTTTCAAGACGTCGTAAAGACCTTCCCACAATACACCATCTACAGGACCAAAGAGACCTCACTAGACCACCTACAATAGAATGTATGGGAGTCTCAAGACATGACCTGTATTCCAACCCTTCCAAGATTATGAATTTGTTCCATGACTTCAGTCTCCATGACCTTGTATAATTGTACAATAGGATAATAGTGAAAAGTTCACTTAACACAGCCCTAGCCAACCTAAATGACGCCACGGGCCGCACGGAATCGTAAACAAGGTCTAAAAACTTTAACTATATCAAAATTTTAACTTTAAAATGTATGAAAATATTTTAAATAAAAAAATATTATAATTATTACAATATATTTTCTGAAAAAATAGTACAAATGTTATATTGTACTGGGATAAGGTGCATAAATTCAGAAAAAGGCATCTCCTTATCGTGCAACTGAAAGTTTCTGGCCTTAACTACCCGTTTCATGATTTTTCAGGATACCTTAATGACCAATATTTGTTTTTTGGTCGTCGAGGCACAGTTTGCACCACGCTGATGAGGGCCAACAGCTCGAAAGGCGTCCGTGGTTAGCTTTTCTTGATTAATCAAGAATGGGTATTTGGCCAATACTGGAATAACTAAAAATCAACGAGAATAGTTGATATTTATTCCGATAGATGGCGCAAGCCATCAGCAACTTTCAGTTGCACGATAAGGAGATGCCTTTTTCTTAATTTATTTTCTGTTTTTGAATATACAGACGAGAAATGAAAGTTACAAAAGAAATATAAAGTTAAATGGCGAGCCGCAATTTTTTTTTTACGGCGGGCCGCGGGTTGGCCAGGCCTGACTTAACAATTGTAACTGGAGAGAGATCTGAATTCATTCTATAATCTACAAATTAATTCCCGTAGTTCAGTGGTGCAGAGAGCTTTACCGTCAATGTATCCTCCTGTGACATTGGGAAGTTCAGAATGTAAAATTCCACATGGACTTTTCTTCAATAAAGAAAGCCTCGGCTTGGTATAATTAAACCTCCAGTAAAAGACCACCTTTGTTTAATAAGGAAGGTCACCTGCATGCACTTGTGGAAACGAACAACAAACCCCTGAACACCTTCTGATAAACTGTCCATTAACTTCTGATATAAGGGAAGAAAACCAACTTTACCTGACTAATACAAAACAAACTGCTTGCAATAAAGACCAATACATCAAGTTTAATAGATTCTGCAGGATGTATATTTTGAGGCGAAAGTGTTGACTGTACATATTTCAAGCTACTACTTATAATTGATATATGTAAAATTTGATATCGAACGTTTAATTTAAATGATTTCCAATGTTCAATTGTATTATTTGTATATAATTTAAAATATACACGCAATTATCCAAATTGTGGATATGGCGTGTCTCTCCCAACTGTTAAATAAATTTAAAAAAATAAGGTGGTCTCTTACTGGAGGTTTATTCTGGCTATTATTTATTTAACAAAAGTGGTCTCTTACTGGAGGTTTGTTGAATAACCTGAATAAACCTCCAGTAAGAGACCACCTTTGTTAAATAAGAAATAACCTGAAAATACCTCCAGTAAGAGACCACCTTGAATAAAGAATAACCTGAACATACCTCCAATAAGAGACTACCTTTGTTAAATAAGAAATAACCTGAATATACCTCCAGTAAGAGACCACATTGAATAAAGAATAACCTGAACATACCTCCAGTAAGAGACCACCTTTGTTAAATAAGAAATAACCTGAATATACCTCCAGTAAGAGACCACATTGAATAAAGAATAACCTGAACATACCTCCAATAAGAGACTACCTTTGTTAAATAAAAAATGTGGTCTCTTACTGGAGTTTTATTCTGGTTATTCTTTATTCAACAAAGGTGGTCTCTTACTGGAGGTTTATTCTGGTTATTCTTTATTCAACAAAGGTGGTCTCTTACTGCAGGTTTATTCTGGTTATTCTTTATTTAATAGAGGTGGTCTCTTACTGGAGGTTTATTCTGGTTATTCTTTACTTAACTGATGGTGGTCTCTTACTGGAGGTTTATTCTGGTTATTCTTTATTCAACAAAGGTGGTCTCTTACTGGAGGTTTGTTGAAAAACCTGAACAAACCTCCAGTAAGAGACCACCTTTGTTACTGACCCCGTGATTCATGCAGGTACATATAAAATGATTTCCCCGCTGTTGAAGGTAGGTACTGTAAATACGTCATAAACAACATGTGGTGGAGAGAAACAATTCCCCATTGTATAAATGGAGGAATTTATAGAAAGTTCCACATCTGGGTCTCAATGAATAAAACACACTTATATTCATGGCTATTATTGTGAATATATATGTACCATTGTTGCAAATGTCGATGTATGGATAAGCTGGCAGTCGTGTACGTGAGGCGAGTGTTGATGTTCTTCCCACACGCGGACAACAAGAAGCAGAGGCAGGGCTAGATGTTAGCACAGAGAGTGATCGGGGACAGCCCACGGGACAGAGGTAGAGGCCATGACACAAACTTGGATGCCTATCACCGAGACATGGAGGGAGAGACTGTCCGAGACAGAAGCCGTCTGTCGATGGCCACACTCTAGCACATCTGCTGCTGACCCCCTGCCAAAACCTGTCCTGTTTACAGGGGTCGTCTATAAAGAGTCCCTGGGGGCCCCACATGGGCTGGGCGTTGGCTTTTCCTCCCCTCCGTCCCTGCCACCAGCTGACCGCTCTCTCTTTGGATCTTTATTTTGACGTCAACATTTTTAGTTTTACATAAAATTAGGGGTTTACAGGTATTATTAATAAAGATATAGCATATATACAAAATATGGGGGTGGTAGCAAATAGAAACAGCGTACATTTTAAAAGAAGGGCAGGATATTTTAAGGTATCGGTTCTAACTAATTGGAAGATATGTGACATATACTAAAAGTGTCATTTTTATACAGTTTAAAATATACTATATATATATTATATAGAATTTCTCCTTATGTATAAATGAAACTTATTCAATAAAATAATTTCATGTTTCAATATTTTATTATTTCAATTTAATGTCCACATAGGGACACTTGCGCTGTCATACATGCTGACATTTGTCTATATATATATATATATATATATATATATATTATATTCGGGGTGAGTGAATAAAAAAGTAATTAATTATTAAGTAATGTTGTGGTAAAATTCTCTCATTCAGTACTTTTGTCTGAAGATAGTAACAACACTGTTACCGAAACGTCACACACTATTTATTTATTTGGTCTTATTACCTTGTGTTTAGTTCAATGTACCTTATCATCAGGATGTGGTCTTATTACCTTGTGTTTATAATCTATAATCCAAATTGTACCTTATCATCAGGATGTGGTCTTATTACCTTGTGTTTATAATCTATAATCCAAATTGTGGCTTATCATCAGGATGTGGTCTTATTACCTTGTGTTTATAATCTATAATCCAAATTGTGGCTTATCATCAGGATGTGGTCTTGTTACCTTGTGTTTATAATCTATAATCCAAATTGTACCTTATCATCAGGATGTGGTCTTGTTACCTTGTGTTTCTAATCTATAATCCAAATTGTACCTTATCATTAGGATGTGGTCTTGTTACCTTGTGTTTATAATCTATAATCCAAATTGTACCTTATCATTAGGCTGTGGTCTTGTTACCTTGTGTTTATAATCTATAATCCAAATTGTACCTTATCATCAGGATGTGGTCTTGTTACCTTGTGTTTATAATCTATAATCCAAATTGTACCTTATCATTAGGCTGTGGTCTTGTTACCTTGTGTTTATAATCTATAATCCAAATTGTACCTTATCATCAGGATGTGGTCTTGTTACCTTGTGTTTATAATCTATAATCCAAATTGTACCTTATCATTAGGATGTGGTCTTGTTACCTTGTGTTTATAATCTATAATCCAAATTGTTCCTTATCATTAGGATGTGGTCTTGTTACCTTGTGTTTATAATCTATAATCCAAATTGTACCTTATCATCAGGATGTGGTCTTGTTACCTTGTGTTTATAATCTATAATCCAAATTGTACCTTATCATTAGGATGTGGTCTTGTTACCTTGTGTTTATAATCTATAATCCAAATTGTTCCTTATCAATTATTAAGTAATGTTTAGATTGTCGAATATAAATTTTACTTACAAAAAAGAAGAATGAAATATCAATTATTGTCAAATATGCTTATTTTAAACAAATTTAACTATATAATATAATATTTTTGGCAGATGAGTTTATTAGAAAAACACATTTAACCCACCCAAAAGAGAGAAAATATCTTTATTTACGGGGCTGCTAACCAAAATGAATGACTTTTGAGCCCCGTAGCCAACCCAAAAGAAAAAAACAAATCTATTTATACACAACAGAAAAAAAAAATTAAAAAGCTTTTGTTTTTGGTCAAATTAGAAAAAAATATTTATATTAAAAAAAATTAAATTGAATATAACATATATATACAATAATTTTAGGCCGTGAATAGAATAGTCATATGATGTTAACAATGAGAAAGAGAGACAAAAAATTTTAAAAGGTTAAAATTTCAGAAGCTTCCAGGGATAACACACACAAGATAACCAAGTATGAATAAAAACATAAGCTTATGTCCATAGTTTTCTTGAAAACCATTTCTCAGATTCCACCCTTCAGTGCTGCGTATATAAGCAGAATCGTCCAATACAGTATTAGAGCTCTGAGAAGCGGTCTGGTGGATTAAATTGGCGAAACCGCTGGGAGGGTTCACCACTGATGAGCCAAGCCCTCCCAATACATATTTTTTCATCGCAGTAAGGGCAGTAGAAGTTTGTATTATGTATAAAAGAAACATTCGTGCTTTTAAATCCTTTCATTTTATATGTTGTTGTTGTTGTTTACACGATCTCCCTTAGGTTCCATTGTCTCAGCTTTTCTATTACAACAACAACAACAACAACAACAAAAGCCTTTATTTAGGACATTCCGCCCCATACAGGATTCGCCGTATTTACACATCAACAAGAGGAGAGGGAAGAGGAAGCTTTTCTATTATAGTCCTAGGGTTTTCCCAGAGGTCTTTTTTAGAGGATTTGATACAATAGATGTTCAGGACTGGCTGGTTGGGAATCTCAGAGTGCTGATATTTATGGAGATGGAAAATTTGCCGGGAGGAAATTGATCCATAGAAGCATAGGGCGCCTCTCCCGTCAAAACCTGACGCCATCTACGCCATCCGTTTTGCGGCGACGGTCAATAGATGGCGTCAGGTTTTGACGTCTATTTTGACGGGAGAGGTGCCCTATGCTTCTATGGATGTAATATTTATGTGTGAAATATCGTGTGAAATCTAAGTTTATTTCATTTTAAAGATTGACTTCAGTTTTGACTTCTCCTCGACTCTCTGCCGTCAGTTTCCTCTCTCCAGTTCTCTGGTTACAAATTTATAGAAGAAAAACACACAACATTTATATGGGACTTCTATTGTTTATTTTGCCCGGTAAGCAGAACACTGGGTTCGATTCCCATCCCTGGACACTCTTATTTTTCCGTTTATAATTACTCTTCACAATTCATACATTCATACTTCATCCCTAAGGTTATAAATAATCGTTATTTCTCCTTGGAATAAATTTTGATTTTTCGTTGAAAAGAAACACTTGCGGGATCATTTTCAAATGTCGTTTATCAACAATCTTTGTTTATCAAAAAGAAAGTTGGTCTTATAGAACTTTCGTGTTGACCTCTTTGTCATGAAGATGCAACAAAACTGTTGGTTAAATAGCAGGAGGTCAAATATAACCTGTTAAATACTGTGGTAAGTCTAAATTTCAAAATATCCGCGTGGCCTAATGGATAAGGCGTCTGACTTCGGATCAGAAGATTGCAGGTTCGAGTCCTGTCGCGGACGTTCTTTTTTTTTTTTTTAATAAATAAAATGTGTTATTTTACATATAAAATAATTGTCTTCTTCTCTTATTCTTTTTCCTTATCTCTGTCTTTGTCATTAAGACTGGGAGCACTACTCAGTAGCAGGCCACTGACTTAGCTCCAACAGAAATGGCCGCCTCTAACATAAGGTACAGACACCATGTACAGCTGCTCCTAACAATGGAGTACAAACGCTGCTCATCCTGTATCCCTGGAGCCCTTACAGGGTACTATCAGCTGGAGCCAGGTTTTTTAGTGAGCTTGTTAGTATTCCCCCTCTTCCTTTTTCATCCCGGCTTGGGACCGGCAAAAAGGCAGAGTTAAAATCATTGTAAAAAGACAAACTTCGCTTCTCCTGTCAAAATAGACGTTCAAAGCTAGACGCAATCTATTTACCATCGCCGCAAACTAGCGGCCTCAGGTCGGTGACAAAGCCACAACACCAGCTCTGGCAAACTGAAAAAAAAAAGAATCCATCTATAAAATAACTCAATGAAATATATGACAACTACAGTCTGATCTGTATTCCTTAGTTATGTCCTATGTTTATTTATTTGTCCTTTTATTTGATATATATTTTAAATTATTTTGTCACCATTTTTATCATAGTTGTATATGAAAAAAATATATTATGTGTCTACAGCATTTTATAAAATTATATAAAACAGTATCCGATTAACTCGTGTTCTATTGGCGAATACCAAGTTTTCTGCTGTAGAGGGACGTCCGTGCCCGAAAGCTAGGGAGCTCGTCCGGGATACAGCTTTATTAAGACCTCCGGTCTTATACAGATTCAACACATACAAAAACCTTCATTAAGACACACAGGTCTTACAGAGGATTCTCCTTGGGGTTACAAGACGGAGAAACCCATGAAAGTGGGAAATATACAAAGGGGTAAAAATGGAGAAAGATTATATACACATGGTAAATATATACACTTATACAGATTCACCACAGGAAGCAAAGCTCCTGGGCACATTAATTGTCACAAGTTATTGTTAATTACACATACCTGTCTGAATCGCCTGCGTCCATCAAATTCTCCACCAAACTCTGCAGCGGTGGTAGAGACGCCATATTCATTGTACATAGTGTATATAATCCATATTATATATTTTTTAAATAGTGCAGACTGTGTACTTTGAATGTATTGACAAGATGTCAATAAAATTATTTTAATTGTCAATTGTCTAAAAAGACAAAAGTCACCTCTCCCGTCAAAATAGACGTCAAAGCTAGACGTCATCTATTGACAACACTATGGAAACAGATCTATAGAACGGAAGCCAGTTCTAAAACTTTCTAATGTTTCACCTCAATAAAAGTAAACAATAAATTATAGTGGAAACTACATTCCTTGATAATTTGAACTCTATCTAATATAAGTTAATGTTTTACACAAATAAATTTTCTGGCAATGCGTTTCTTTTATATATATTTTAGCGGATGTGTACCCGGCTTCGCCCGGGTTTTATCCGAGTGAAAGTTTGCCTAACGAATATTATATATTATGAAGTATAATAAACAATGTTAAAGATTAGTTTTAATTATTAATCAAGATTGTGTGTGAATATGTGAGAAAGGTGTAATATCGTTGTTGTTTTCTTGGCCGACTGTTTTGCATATGGTGTTATCTTAAAATTGCTTGTTTTGAATATTTTTTTAGATTGATATTATTAGCTAGTATGTAAAAAAAATTAACTCTGTTGAATTTTATTTTTGTATTTATATATAAATAAAATTAACTCTGTTGATTTTTTTGTATTTAATCGATAACAGCGAAGTTACGCATGTTAATGTTAGGAAAAATATTTGATGTTAAGCAAAACCTGCTCCATCTCGTTTTACATAAATGTTGAAAATTTGGTCGAAATTGATGCATTGTAACGAAAGTTTTTAGCGAACAACACTTATGAAATTTCCATTTTATTAATATAGATTTGTTATGAAAACATATTTTGCGGAAAAGCTTTGCTCGATGCAATACCTTGAAATTATATGTATGTACCTCTACAGACCTATAAGCTTATGTCCATAGTTCACTAAACATCCCTAAGCTGCCTTCCATAGAAAATGCAGGGTATATTCCAAACCAATCCAATACAATAGTAGAGCGGACTAGAGATTAACTTGGCGAAACCGCTGAGAGGGTTCACTACTGATGAGCCAAGCCCTCTCATTCAATAACTCATATCATTGCAGTAAGGTCTGTAGAGATAATATTTGATGATATTTAAAAGAGGCGCATTGCCAGTAAATTTATTTGTGTAAAATTTTAACGATAGATGGCAATTAAATTTAATTTACTAATAAGTTAATGTGTAAAAGGTGATTAGCAAAATATATCATGTTTACTAAATTCTCTAACTCGTCTTTCCATGAATATATAATGAGCTTCACCTCTTATTTTATTTGTCATATAAAAGCGTCTTTGAAATGTTTTATATAAATTTGACCATTTAGAATTGTTACATTGTCCTGTGGCTTCATGTCAATGATAGATTGTTACATATCAAGATATAAGTCAGACCAGTAATTATAAAACAACGTTAACAAGGAAAGTATTTACAATTATTTTCAAGAAAACTGAGAGATATACAGTTAAACCTGTCTATAGTGCCCCCTCTAAATAGCGCCTTCCTCTCTATAGCGCCCGATTTTAAACATTAAAATGTAAACATTTTACATTAAAAGTGACCTGTCTATAGCACTCCCTATCTATAGCACCCTATTTTGGTGAGTCAACAACAGAAAAAAAAAATTAAAAAGCTTTTGTTTTTGGTCAAATTAGAAAAAAATATTTATATTAAAAAAAATTAAATTGAATATAACATATATATACAATAATTTTAGGCCGTGAATAGAATAGTCATATGATGTTAACAATGAGAAAGAGAGACAAAAAATTTTAAAAGGTTAAAATTTCAGAAGCTTCCAGGGATAACACACACAAGATAACCAAGTATGAATAAAAACATAAGCTTATGTCCATAGTTTTCTTGAAAACCATTTCTCAGATTCCACCCTTCAGTGCTGCGTATATAAGCAGAATCGTCCAATACAGTATTAGAGCTCTGAGAAGCGGTCTGGTGGATTAAATTGGCGAAACCGCTGGGAGGGTTCACCACTGATGAGCCAAGCCCTCCCAATACATATTTTTTCATCGCAGTAAGGGCAGTAGAAGTTTGTATTATGTATAAAAGAAACATTCGTGCTTTTAAATCCTTTCATTTTATATGTTGTTGTTGTTGTTTACACGATCTCCCTTAGGTTCCATTGTCTCAGCTTTTCTATTACAACAACAACAACAACAACAACAAAAGCCTTTATTTAGGACATTCCGCCCCATACAGGATTCGCCGTATTTACACATCAACAAGAGGAGAGGGAAGAGGAAGCTTTTCTATTATAGTCCTAGGGTTTTCCCAGAGGTCTTTTTTAGAGGATTTGATACAATAGATGTTCAGGACTGGCTGGTTGGGAATCTCAGAGTGCTGATATTTATGGAGATGGAAAATTTGCCGGGAGGAAATTGATCCATAGAAGCATAGGGCGCCTCTCCCGTCAAAACCTGACGCCATCTACGCCATCCGTTTTGCGGCGACGGTCAATAGATGGCGTCAGGTTTTGACGTCTATTTTGACGGGAGAGGTGCCCTATGCTTCTATGGATGTAATATTTATGTGTGAAATATCGTGTGAAATCTAAGTTTATTTCATTTTAAAGATTGACTTCAGTTTTGACTTCTCCTCGACTCTCTGCCGTCAGTTTCCTCTCTCCAGTTCTCTGGTTACAAATTTATAGAAGAAAAACACACAACATTTATATGGGACTTCTATTGTTTATTTTGCCCGGTAAGCAGAACACTGGGTTCGATTCCCATCCCTGGACACTCTTATTTTTCCGTTTATAATTACTCTTCACAATTCATACATTCATACTTCATCCCTAAGGTTATAAATAATCGTTATTTCTCCTTGGAATAAATTTTGATTTTTCGTTGAAAAGAAACACTTGCGGGATCATTTTCAAATGTCGTTTATCAACAATCTTTGTTTATCAAAAAGAAAGTTGGTCTTATAGAACTTTCGTGTTGACCTCTTTGTCATGAAGATGCAACAAAACTGTTGGTTAAATAGCAGGAGGTCAAATATAACCTGTTAAATACTGTGGTAAGTCTAAATTTCAAAATATCCGCGTGGCCTAATGGATAAGGCGTCTGACTTCGGATCAGAAGATTGCAGGTTCGAGTCCTGTCGCGGACGTTCTTTTTTTTTTTTTTTAATAAATAAAATGTGTTATTTTACATATAAAATAATTGTCTTCTTCTCTTATTCTTTTTCCTTATCTCTGTCTTTGTCATTAAGACTGGGAGCACTACTCAGTAGCAGGCCACTGACTTAGCTCCAACAGAAATGGCCGCCTCTAACATAAGGTACAGACACCATGTACAGCTGCTCCTAACAATGGAGTACAAACGCTGCTCATCCTGTATCCCTGGAGCCCTTACAGGGTACTATCAGCTGGAGCCAGGTTTTTTAGTGAGCTTGTTAGTATTCCCCCTCTTCCTTTTTCATCCCGGCTTGGGACCGGCAAAAAGGCAGAGTTAAAATCATTGTAAAAAGACAAACTTCGCTTCTCCTGTCAAAATAGACGTTCAAAGCTAGACGCAATCTATTTACCATCGCCGCAAACTAGCGGCCTCAGGTCGGTGACAAAGCCACAACACCAGCTCTGGCAAACTGAAAAAAAAAAGAATCCATCTATAAAATAACTCAATGAAATATATGACAACTACAGTCTGATCTGTATTCCTTAGTTATGTCCTATGTTTATTTATTTGTCCTTTTATTTGATATATATTTTAAATTATTTTGTCACCATTTTTATCATAGTTGTATATGAAAAAAATATATTATGTGTCTACAGCATTTTATAAAATTATATAAAACAGTATCCGATTAACTCGTGTTCTATTGGCGAATACCAAGTTTTCTGCTGTAGAGGGACGTCCGTGCCCGAAAGCTAGGGAGCTCGTCCGGGATACAGCTTTATTAAGACCTCCGGTCTTATACAGATTCAACACATACAAAAACCTTCATTAAGACACACAGGTCTTACAGAGGATTCTCCTTGGGGTTACAAGACGGAGAAACCCATGAAAGTGGGAAATATACAAAGGGGTAAAAATGGAGAAAGATTATATACACATGGTAAATATATACACTTATACAGATTCACCACAGGAAGCAAAGCTCCTGGGCACATTAATTGTCACAAGTTATTGTTAATTACACATACCTGTCTGAATCGCCTGCGTCCATCAAATTCTCCACCAAACTCTGCAGCGGTGGTAGAGACGCCATATTCATTGTACATAGTGTATATAATCCATATTATATATTTTTTAAATAGTGCAGACTGTGTACTTTGAATGTATTGACAAGATGTCAATAAAATTATTTTAATTGTCAATTGTCTAAAAAGACAAAAGTCACCTCTCCCGTCAAAATAGACGTCAAAGCTAGACGTCATCTATTGACAACACTATGGAAACAGATCTATAGAACGGAAGCCAGTTCTAAAACTTTCTAATGTTTCACCTCAATAAAAGTAAACAATAAATTATAGTGGAAACTACATTCCTTGATAATTTGAACTCTATCTAATATAAGTTAATGTTTTACACAAATAAATTTTCTGGCAATGCGTTTCTTTTATATATATTTTAGCGGATGTGTACCCGGCTTCGCCCGGGTTTTATCCGAGTGAAAGTTTGCCTAACGAATATTATATATTATGAAGTATAATAAACAATGTTAAAGATTAGTTTTAATTATTAATCAAGATTGTGTGTGAATATGTGAGAAAGGTGTAATATCGTTGTTGTTTTCTTGGCCGACTGTTTTGCATATGGTGTTATCTTAAAATTGCTTGTTTTGAATATTTTTTTAGATTGATATTATTAGCTAGTATGTAAAAAAAATTAACTCTGTTGAATTTTATTTTTGTATTTATATATAAATAAAATTAACTCTGTTGATTTTTTTGTATTTAATCGATAACAGCGAAGTTACGCATGTTAATGTTAGGAAAAATATTTTGATGTTAAGCAAAACCTGCTCCATCTCGTTTTACATAAATGTTGAAAATTTGGTCGAAATTGATGCATTGTAACGAAAGTTTTTAGCGAACAACACTTATGAAATTTCCATTTTATTAATATAGATTTGTTATGAAAACATATTTTGCGGAAAAGCTTTGCTCGATGCAATACCTTGAAATTATATGTATGTACCTCTACAGACCTATAAGCTTATGTCCATAGTTCACTAAACATCCCTAAGCTGCCTTCCATAGAAAATGCAGGGTATATTCCAAACCAATCCAATACAATAGTAGAGCGGACTAGAGATTAACTTGGCGAAACCGCTGAGAGGGTTCACTACTGATGAGCCAAGCCCTCTCATTCAATAACTCATATCATTGCAGTAAGGTCTGTAGAGATAATATTTGATGATATTTAAAAGAGGCGCATTGCCAGTAAATTTATTTGTGTAAAATTTTAACGATAGATGGCAATTAAATTTAATTTACTAATAAGTTAATGTGTAAAAGGTGATTAGCAAAATATATCATGTTTACTAAATTCTCTAACTCGTCTTTCCATGAATATATAATGAGCTTCACCTCTTATTTTATTTGTCATATAAAAGCGTCTTTGAAATGTTTTATATAAATTTGACCATTTAGAATTGTTACATTGTCCTGTGGCTTCATGTCAATGATAGATTGTTACATATCAAGATATAAGTCAGACCAGTAATTATAAAACAACGTTAACAAGGAAAGTATTTACAATTATTTTCAAGAAAACTGAGAGATATACAGTTAAACCTGTCTATAGTGCCCCCTCTAAATAGCGCCTTCCTCTCTATAGCGCCCGATTTTAAACATTAAAATGTAAACATTTTACATTAAAAGTGACCTGTCTATAGCACTCCCTATCTATAGCACCCTATTTTGGTGAGTCCCAAGAGGGGGCGCTATAGACAGGTTTAACTGTATAAACAAAATATTTACAAATAAAACGCTGACGTCACGTGACATGATGATGATAAACCGAGTAGACCACCGCAGATTATTCTGTGACAATATTTAATTCTCATTTGCTCACTCACGATTACAATGTAATTCTACGCTCCCTAGGTTACCTTTAACTTTATAACTCGCCAAGCAAAATAATAATTTACTCCGACTCAAGAGCAGCCATTTATACCCTTCAAAGCTGCTTCTCCAGTCAAGAACCTCTTCTCAAGAGCATCGCTAAGTCTGTAAACAGACTCCCAGCCAAAAGCTCTGTCACAGTGCAATGGCTTCCAGCTCACGTTGGAATTCCTGGAAATGAGCTGGCAGAATCTCTGGCAAAGGCTGGAGCTCTTGGCCTACCTGAAGCAAGAGAATCCATCACCCAACTAGACGAAAGAGACCTCCGCCGTACCATCAAAACCCAATGCCTGCAGGAATGGAAATCTGGTACAGAGCAGGAGGGACAAGTACCGGTTATGTCCTTCCATGAGAACAACAGTCTTTGATTTCCAGACTTAAATCTGGTCATCTATACAGACAATGACTTTCCAGAATGGTTGCAGGGTTTTCCCACTATGTACTAAGTGTCA
Organism: Cordylochernes scorpioides; assembly: GCA_030710605.1. Lineage (NCBI taxonomy): Eukaryota > Metazoa > Arthropoda > Arachnida > Pseudoscorpiones > Chernetidae > Cordylochernes > Cordylochernes scorpioides. The sequence goes on along the minus strand of CP092865.1, from coordinate 101,763,858 downwards.
ACCTGCAACCCCAAGATACATCATTGACTGTATTGACTCATCCATTGATGAGCTCTACTCTTCCCCGGCAGACACCATCAACAAGTTTTACAAGCTTGATACCCTAATATGATTGAGTGGAGATAAGAAAGAAGAAAAGGTTACCTTTATATTACCACTTTGTTGCTCACCTCCATTTTTTTTTTTGGTCGACCTTATATCCCCCAGTTAACCAATAGACTGGCCTGACATGATTAAACCATATCCAACTAATGCACACAAAGCCATCAAAATGCACACAAAGCCATCAAGAGTGTATGTAACACACACACACACAAAAACCTTTATTAAGACACACTGGTCTTACAGAGGATTCTCCTTGGGGTTACAAGACGGAGAAACCTATGAAAGTGGGAAATATACAAAGGGGTAAAATGGAGAAAGATTATATACACATGGTAAATATATACAGATTACTATTTTTAAATGATCCTATGGAAAATATGAATATGGATTTGAGTGTATGTAACACAGGTAAATATGTAGATAATATATCTCTCAAAGCTAAAACATTATTTTGTGTCAAATTTAAACTGATAATATCAGAATTATATCATTGTTGTATTCTGTGTATGTGTATGTAACACGCGGCATTGTTGAATATACGTTGGCGTATTGTGTGGGAGTCTTTCGAACAAAAATAAAATTGTTTTTTTACAAGAAAGCAGATGGCGACTTACATGTGGTCCATTGTGCTGAGGGAGGATTTAAGTCGGTCACACCATTTCTCTTTCTCACACACCAACTTTCTTCTTACAAGGTAAACACTTGAATGGAATCTATCACAAATTCTTTTGGTGCAAAATCTTTCCTGTTCTCAACATAACTTTATTGAGTAACGATCAGAAAGAGCAACTCAGAAAAATATCCATTTTCTGTTTTTACAATTCCTGAAATTCGAAATGTAAAAACTAAGATTTATAGATTTTGCAAATCTTGTTTCAACAAATTATTTTACTTGTTGCAAGTTGTTACCAATACTTTTAACAAATTATGTTACTTGTTACAAATTGTTACAAATACTTACAAATTTAGCTATTTATATTTCTTATTATTTTGAAAATAGAGCAATCCATAAATAAATCTTTAATTAAAAAGGCATATAGTGGATCAAGAAATCATTTATTTTACTAATATTTCAGTTGTCTGAACGCCAACTTTGATTTTGATCCAATATATGTATTTTTAATTAAAGATTTCTTATATTATATAAAACAGAAAACTTTATCTTTGACGACCTTTATGCGAATATAGAAAATATTAGATGAAAGGGCTTAGCTCATCATAATGAACTTTATAAAAGTTTTTTTTGTCAAATTATTCCCCAAACTACACTTTATTATTGTATTAGACTGTTTATAACATAGAGAGCATTTTACTTGATTTAAATCTTCTAAATATAAATGAAAATAATACATCAGGTTTTTCTGAAGATAGTTCCTTTTTTAGAAAGAAGCTAATCTCTCCAGAGAATCCTGTTGTATTATTTTGATAGCGTATATTTACCCAAAAAATGTTCATTTAATAGTTTCTATCACTGCAGTGATGTGTAAGAAGAGGTATTTATGATCAGACATGACGTGGCCACGCAATAATATTAGGGACGAAGGCGATAAAAACGTGGTGATTTTCTTTTATTGATAAAATACAAGCTTTCGGGCAAAAATGCCCTTCCTCAGGTTACAACAAAGTTTTGCCTGAAAGCTTGTATTTTATCAATAAAAGAAAATCACGTTTTTATCGCCTTCGTCCCTAAGAGGTATTTATATTTATTCTGAAAATAGAGCAATCCATACTTAAATCATTAGATAATAAAAAGGCATATATTGGTTTGAATAAAAGATTTATTTGCCAATATTTCGGCTGGCTGAACGCCAACCTTTATCAAGGCATTACATTTTTGTATACACAAACTCAGCGCCGCATAGTGTTATAATGTGATTTCAACTGTGATATTATAACACTATGCGGCGCTGAGTTTGTGTATACAAAAATGTAATGCCTTGATAAAGGTTGGCGTTCAGCTAGTCGAAATATTGGCAAAATAAATCTTTTAATTCAATCCAATATATGCCTTTTTTACAATCTAATATATATTTGTATTATAATAAATTACTAAAATCTGTATAATTTTATATATAGACTAGCCGAATGACCCGGGCAACGCCAGGGTTTTACCCGATTAAATGTTTTTATTCAAATACTATTCGTTACAATTATAAATTGGCGCCGTGGATGTCACTCTTGTGAAACGTTCCGCTCCAAACTTTGTGTCTGAGAAGAGATATTTTTATAGAAAGATGATCTGGCTTTTGTTTTCTGCTCGAATGAATGTTTTTCTGTTAGAATTTTGTTCCTGCGTACAAAAAAATGAACTGGTTTCACTCGTGGTCTCTGCTTTTTGGAATTTTTCCCGATATAATCAAACATGATACAGCAATATTGTCATCATCATTTTCTGACTAAAAATATATAGTTTTAATAATTGATTTATATATTTTTTTAAAATAGCCTATCGTCTTCCCCGTATTTTTTTTACCTATGTATGGAAATTTTGGTTTGAATTAGTGAACTACTGCGAATTTGTATACCGGACATACAAACAAACATACAAACATTCATTTATATATATATAGATGTCATTTTTAATAATATTTTCAAACTTAAAAATGATTTAACTGATCTAATAACATTGTATTTCCCCCGAGTTCACTATATACCAACCCTACACGTTACCACCATGTCTTACTATCTACAAAGGTTACATGGTTATAAATTATGAAAAAGAAAAAGGCATTTCCCAAAAGTTGCTGATTTCAGTTGCACGATAAGGAGAAGCCTTTTTATTTTTCATAATTTTCGAACCTTATCCCAGTCAATATCACATTTGTACTATTTTTTCACAAGGTTATACATTAAAAATAGAGGAAGCATATCCTGACCACGAGCACATGTGCTTTTCAGATGGCAGAGCGCCATCTAGTGGAGCAAAAATAAACTAAACGTTTATTTAACTTGTATATATTACATGGTTGTTCTATATGGTGTAATATAAAAATTTGATGGATAAATGTATTTAAACGTTCTCCAAATATTCGAATGGACAATAAAATAAATGGTGATGTGTTTCCAGATGAAAGTTCTCCTCTTGGTTGCTGTCTTCTGCTGCGCCCTGGCAGTGGTGCCGGGCGAGGAATTGGCGGAGGAACCAGAAAATATGGAACTCGAGGGTAGGCTTTAATTTACATAGTAATATGTGTAAATAAGTTTTTATTTCTCCCGTTTTTATAAACTAAAAAGGACAGTGGATAAAGAATAGATATACACTCATGGACAAAGCTTAAGAAAGTGGATAGTCTTTAATGTCGCCTGTTATGTGTGTGTGTGTTTTTAAGGAGACAGAGGTTGTTTACACTTGGTTAACTCGTGTGTCTTCAATAAAGGTCACTGTAATATCTTTCAGAGTTATTATCTCAATCCCGATATACATGGTAAAAGGTACAACTTCCTTAAGTTTTGTCCATGAGTGTATATTGGTTATCTCGTGTGTCTCCAATAAAGGTCACTGTAATATCTTTCAGAGTTATTATCTCAATCCCGATATACATGGTAAAAGGTACAACTTCCTTAAGTTTTGTCCATGAGTGTATATTGGTTATCTCGTGTGTCTCCAATAAAGGTCACTGTAATATCTTTCAGAGTTATTGTCCCGATATACATGGTAAAAGGTACAACTTCCTTAAGTTCTGTCCATGAACAGATGATTGAACAAGTTGTACAATTAAATGTACAGGATGATGTACGACCAGTGAGATTTTACTGAACAACTTGCCACCCAGGTGGAGCGCATCCATAGATCTCCAACTACCCAAAAGTTTTACTGTGTGACCGGGGTAGAAAATGTTCTTTATAATAAAAATGATAAAACATGTCAGTTTGTAATCAACACAATAGCCAAGATGGCGGCCTGTTCTCCTATAGCGTCATATAGAAGATGGACTGTCAAGACCACAGCTATCTCTTGCAGAAGTCCGACAACATTAGAAAAAGAAAATTGGACATTGATATATTCCCACAATCCCCCCCCCCCCCCCCAAATTGCAATAAAACTTCAGATATCGCCTCTTTACCGACCACTCCAGGTCAGAGTATCTTCTTTCAAACCAACATCCTCAATAGCGACCCCTCGCCTCAAATCTGACCACTAAACTGACTCTCCAAAACCACAGCTTCTAATTCGAAGTCTAACCCCACCAGCGAGTGCAAGTAACCAAAAGGGGCTCTGACACATTTGTAAGGGCAAAGTCGAACTGCTTTTCACATGTGTAGACATGTGGTGCACTTAAAGTAAAAGCAGCCGACTACTTCTACCCACCATGATTATCATGGCCTGTACCAGGTGTACTAGGGATAAGCAAAAAAAAAAAACAGCTTCTAATTCACTATGTAAAATTGTTAAATGTTATTCAATAATTAATAAAAAATAAAAAAATAATTAGAAAAGCGAGCTTTCGAGTAACGAAGCTCTTCTACTGGCTTAACAATGGCAAGTGGAGAAATACAAAACTGTTTGGAAATGTTCACCTGTACATGTGCGGGCGTGTATAACAAAATCAAAACTTTAAAAGCCATTTAAAAGACCCAATTATCCCATATCATGAAAATTTCGAAATATAATATTTTATACAATTAAAAATAGGGGGTTATATGTTCCCATCCCTGGACACTTTTATTTTTCCGTTTATTATCACTCTTCACAATTCATCCTTTCATACCTCATCCCTAAGGTTAGAAATAATCGTTATTTCTCCTTGGAATAAATTTAGATTTTTCGTTTAAAAGAAACTCATGTGGGATAATTTTCAAATGTCGTTTTACAATCACAGGCCGCATTATATTGTATTGTATGTAAATATGTAACAATGTTTATATGTAGAAGCATCTGATTTTAATGAGGAGTGAAGACCTGAAAAGTACTTTCTGTGGATCAGGAATAACAATGGAGATGTTGCACTACTTATTTGATTGTGCTGCTCTGTCTGAGGAAAGACGAAAACTAAATGATAAAACGTGGCAACTTTGTCCTTCATTTCTGGCACTAATTAATGAAATATCAAAGAATAGGTATATAGCGATATTCCACAGGATTATATCCCGGAACACAGTGTTCTCCCCATCCCTTGTGAACTGGCGAATCCTGTATAGGGCGAGAGGCCCTAAATAAAGGCTTTGTTGTTGTTGCTGTATATGTAAAAGTAGGGATAACTTGATTGTTAATGGGGGGGGGGTCTTTTTGTTCTAATCAATTTGAACGCTGCAGGTAACTCAAATTTCTTGTTAATGCTACTGTGTTATTTTGATAGAAGTTGACAATCCAATAAAATAATTCCTTGTTACAATATTATGGCTAAAACACCAGGCTTCCAGGGATAAATTTCTTCTTTAAAATTATATTTCAAATCTCTAGCATTCGGACATGATAGGTCTTCTACAGGAGAATGTTATCTTGTTTCTATGGAAATTAGACACTTCGGCCAGTTAGAATTTTATTTTTCTCATAAAAACTCCAACTGGCCGAAATGTCTTCACAGAAATATGAATGCCGGCCAGGCTGCCTCTATATTCAGGAGAATGGTATTCTATATACAGTTACGAGCGTCATTCCTCATCTCCTAATCAACAATCAGTCATCAGTTTTCATCTCTGTCACCGTTTGCTTTATTTTTGGAATGGCGCCCTCCTATTGGTTGGCTACGGTCACGCCACCTTTGCCCCCCCACTCGCTATTTCGTCTTTGTAACTATTGTGTTGGAGCGGGTCGCTCCCTAAATAAATGCATATATTAAATAATAACCAAATGGAATCCTCTCTTTCTTTTTCCCAGTAAGAGACGCCTACGGAAGCCAACAGTACATAGACAGATAAAGCACATAGGCTATAGTTGTTAACTAACATATGCAATTATTTAAGGCGCCAATTTATAATTGTAACAAATAGTATTTGAATCAAAACATTCAATCGGGTAAAACACGGGCGTTGCCCGGGTCATTCGGCTAGTATATATAATAAAGTCGGTGGACGAGTGGGTAACATCCTCGATTCCCTACAGTCATGAACCGGGATTGAATCCCGCGTTTACATTTTGTTTAATATGTGAATAACCTTCACATATTATTCACTGTTTCAATTATCATAAAGTAGGTTGTTCTTGTTGAGCGGTACCTATTAATGTGATTTTGAACCAGGAGGATAATGGTATCTTGTGTTTCTGCTGTACAAGGGCTATCATGCAGGAAAACTTGAGATTGGAAATAAAATATTTGAAAATTTTCCCTGGAAGCCTGGTGTGATGGTAGAATTGATTATATTTCCATATTATAGCAGAGTGTTGGTCCCAGCAGCGCGGTCTGTACTGAAGTATGTCTGTTTTGTGTTTGTTATTAAAACAAATTTAAACTTTATACACCAATACCTCGCTTTGCGTCGTTTCGTTTTGCGTTTTTTTTTTTTTCGAAGTTGCGTCGCTGCTTAATTTTTATTGATTTTCACTGTGCGTAGTTAGATTTTCGAAGTTGCGTTGTTTTGTATTTGAGTCTTTAATTTTTTTTTTCTTAAAATATGGTAACACCTTTGTTTTTGATTGCGCCATGCCATCAAAATTTTATTTTCCCTTTGCGTCGTGTTTTTTTTGGAACTTAACCCCGACGCAAAGCGAGGTATGGGTGTATATTTTATTCAATGAAGATCAAAATTACATAACCATCCCAATTAATTATATATCTTAACTACATAACATTAAGCCATCTATTTACAGTTTGTTTGGTCACCAGTCCAATATTTTTATTTTCACAGACTAAATTATGAGATTAATTTATGAATGAAATATTATGCAAAACAAATAAACACCTATATACATCAGTATAGATGAAAATTTTGCCGGGAGGAAATTGGTCTAAAGAGACAAGGGTCGCCTCTCCCGTCAAAATAGACATCTAAAAATCAATAGATGGCGTCTGGTTTTAGACGTCTATTTTGACGGAAGAGGCGACCCTTGTCTTTTTATACATCAGTATGCAAATCAAAACTCCCCCGTGGGTCAGTCATCACGGGACAATCCTGCAAAATTGTGTCACAGGTGACAACTCTATCTGTTTGTCCAGCGTACAACGACCTAGTCCTGGACGACCTTGACGAATCCCCCTTCAAATTCCCAAAGATCAAGATCCCCAAAATCAAAGTTCCCAAAATCAAAGTTCCCAAATTCAAAATCCCTAAATTCAAAATGCCCAAGTTTAAACTCCCCAAGCTTTCCCCTCAGCAGAAGAAACTGCTGAAGAAATACGGAAAGTAAGTTCTGTTATGTAATTAAAGTAAGTTCTGTTATGTAATTGAAATAAGTTCTGTTATGTAATTGAAATAAGTTCTGTTATGTAATTGAAATAAGTTCTGTTATGTAATTGAAATAAGTTCTGTTATGTAATTGAAATAAGTTCTGTTATGTAATTTAAATAAGTTCTGTTATGTAATTGAAATAAGTTCTGTTATGTAATTGAAATAAGTTCTGTTATGTAATTAAAGTAAGTTCTGTTATGTAATTGAAATAAGTTCTGTTATGTAATTGAAATAAGTTCCTTTATGTAATTAAAGTAAGTTCTGTTATGTAATTAAAGTAAGTAAGAAGTCCGTAACCAACTTTGCATATTATTTATGGCAATTATACAAATCTTGGTCTACATGAAAACAACAAAAACAATACTATAACATTATATACATACAAGTTCCTTTTCAAACTCAGTCTCATCTATAGCCATTGTTACTCTGTGTAATATTCCAACAAGTTCTAACTAGCCTTCTTGGTGGACCAATGAAATGTGTTTAAAATTCTCAGTTAAGTTATTTTAATCGAATTTTATAACAAATACAACCTGGATTTACCCGGATTCTCCCAAAGTGAATATTTCCCAACCGAATATTGTTGTGCAGTCGATCCCTGGTGTTGTATATTTAATAATTAATTGTTCCACAGAGTGTGTGTAAGCTCACAGGAAAATAGGCGCTAACTGAAAGAAAAAAAAAAGTTCCTTTGTTTCAATATTAGTTTCCCTTTTATATTTTGTTCTCTCTCTTGTAAATCAATAAATATAATGTTTAATTAATAATTATTGGAATCAGTTTCATTAAAAATTCTAAGCAAAGTCAACAAAGGCAACAGTTGTGCAGTCGAAATTGGATCATTCGAAACCCAAGGACCAAAAAAAAAATCGAATTATCCAAAAAATCGAATTAAAAAGTTTTGAATAAAAGGCTTAAAGGAATCAAGATAAATATTCGAGTTAAAGACATTCGAATTTTCCTAGTTTTACTGTATTTTATTTCTATTTTCTAAGTCGTAGAAGCCATGGTTAAAGTAATGGTATTTACATAGATTCGATAAAATGATCCCATATTTCAATATTAAGGTAGAAATATCTCCAATTGTTGACTTTGCTTAGAATTATTAATGAAACTGATTCCAATAATTATTAATTAAACATTATATTTATTGATTTACAAGAGAGAGAACAAAATATAAAAGGGAAACTAATATTGAACAAAGGAACTTTTTTTTCTTTCAGTTAGCGCCTATTTCCCTGTGAGCTTACACACACTCTGTGGTAACAATTAATTAATATATGTCATAATATATGCTCTTCCAGGATTGATAAAACAATCCAACAGCCGACGAGAGAGAGATGGGCAGCTAAAGCTAAGAAAACTAACTTACGACCATTTTTTGGTCACATTCCTGAGGGGGGCGTCACCACCTGGCGCTTATCTTTTGTTAGCCCCGCTTGTGTACACAGGGAAAAACAGTCGTTCAGCAGATAACGTCTCACTCGCCACCACTTTCTCTCTCGGCTGGCTGCCTGAATGATTGCTCTAACACTCGTCGTGTGATTATTTCTCGCCTCACCACATCATTACCACTATATTGTCACATTGAAAGTCGACAGGATAAGATCTGACCGGGAAGCAAATCCCTCATATACCAGAGCATGAAGAAACAAGAAGCCAAGCCACGATGATCGAACAAACCCACAACCAAGTTCCACAAGAACCAACGACCGACGCTACTGTAGCCGCTTTCCTTCGAACTCTCACCCTCTGTCTCGACCAACTTTTAAACCGTGAGTCTGAAGAAGCAATCACCTACGACGGAGATGAACCGGCCGCACACTTCTTCTCACAACTTGAGTCTCAGCCGAACTTCCACAACTTAGAGCCAGCACGCCAAGCTCGAAAGGCTCTATCATCACTCAGAGGCGAACCTCGCAAAATTGCACAAGACTTAGCTCTACTCAATAAGACTTATGAAGAGGTCAAGGAGTCACTCTGCGCCGTCTATCCCCGACGCCCTAGCTTCACTCTTCAAGAGTTCTATGAACTTAAATGCACATCGATGGCCGAGATCGAGACCTACTACAAGAACAAGGTCCGAATAGGATTGGCGATCAACCTCCCTAAGAGTGCCATCGTGCAAGCACTATCCAACGGTGTGCCACGTAACTATGGCAACCTTTTAAAGATGGCACAACCCTCGGGACCAGAAGAATGGTTATGCTTAGCCCAACAGCTGACCTACGAAGGGGATAACACCAGCACTAAAGCTGCCCAACAACGATCACCGCGCCAGAGCAGAGCACCTTCCACCACCGTGGACAAGACCCCACCATATCCTTGCCGTTACTGTGGCCAGAATCATTGCAACAAACAATGTCGTAAACAACCATTCGCCGCCGACAATACTCTCCTTCACCAGGTACAGACTCCTGAACAGAGGTCTTCTCTCCGGGATGCGCAAATCCATCCCATCAAGCAAGCTATCACAAAACCAATAGCCACGTCCCAAATTTATCACGTCGCACCTTCCCAAGTCCCAATTGAACAGACTTCCCAAGTCCCAAATGAACAGACTTCCCAAGTACAAATTGCACAGACTTCCCAAGTACAAATTGCACAGACTTCCCAAGTCCCAATTGAACAGACTTCCCAAGTACAAATTGCACAGACTTCCCAAGTCCCAATTGAACAGACTTCCCAAGTCTCAATTGCACATACTCCCCAAGATCCCACTACCCCTGATCCACATGAGCTGATTGTGGAAGATGAGATGTCCAAGAACCCTCAACATGACAACCGCCAACTGTTAGAGGACACAGCCCTTAGTGACTCTAGCACGCCGGACAAGCGAGACAGCCCCAGTCTCAGTGAGGAGAAGTGCTACGAGAGCTTTGGTGACTGCGAGCATTCCGACTGTAGTAGAGTAATGGAAAACCCCACTGGAATAATTTCTTCCAACAACGCCGTCCCCTGCCAGTCTACGCCACCACGAGCGGATCAAGCCGCCTACGTCCCGCGGACTCGTCTACACGCCATGTACGGCAACCACATTCCCCATCGGGACTTTCCAACATGAACCAAGTCTTCAACACAACCCAGCTTCGAAGTCCAACAGAAGCCCATCAACAGTGAGTGTTTAACTTTATTGTGATTTCATCCATTTACATTTTTGCTTGTTATATATATCACATCCATGTTAGCCCACTTTTAGCACAGTTCATGCTCTAAATAACTTATCTCATATCAATTTTAAAACCATAATATGCTACAAGCTTCAAGCTTACAATGCCTTATTTTATTCTCAATAACATGTTCTCTCGAAAATTTTTCTTATCTTACACCATCGCTCTTAAAAAAAAAAAAAAAAAAAATTCTTGTTCTTTAATTTTTCGTACATCAACTTATGTTTTTATGAACCAATGACCAAATTTTCGCTGAACCTCTCAGTCTTTCTGCAGTGTATCTATTCCTACATTGAAACTTAGGTTCTGAAAGTCAAGGTTTTTTTTTTCAACCATTCGACCTCAGAGGTCTTATTTTTGTCAATTGACCGCAAAGGTTCACTTTTTTTCTCACTCGACCCCGAAGGTCTTTTTCACGTACGTGCATGTCCATTATTTGTTAAATTTATTAATTTTAGTGTCATCAAGAGAACCGCACATAAGTTGTCTGCCTAATCAATCTTCTTCATTCTAAAGTATCTCTGTAAAATGTCTCAATACGTTTTGTTGACGAATGCTGCAGAGATGACTATTTGCTCCAGCCTCTTTCTAATGGCTTCCTTTGTTCATTTTAGAATGTTGAACCACTTACTTTAGAGCTCTCTTACTTTCCACCTTTTCTTTCTCTTCACCTCCTCATTCACGTATCCATATTGTACATAGCTATGATTGTCCATACCTACACTCTGTACCATATTAACCTACACATAAAATTAATTTGTATATAGCCTTTTATAACCTTGATATTTTCAAAATCTCCCATAAATGTCAAACTCTCCGGTGTTGTAAAACTGCTTGTAAATAATATTTACTTGTGTACTATACAGTATTTTATTTACATAAAACTATGTCACCATTACCTTAACTAATTTTAATTGTAAAATTATTTTCTCTATTCCTGGCTTCTCCAGCTTTAAATATACTTAAACCATGTTCAGCCTTCTTCAACGGGGGCCATATGTCATAATATATGCTCTTCCAGGATTAATAAAACAATCCAACAGCCGACGAGAGAGAGATGGGCAGCTAAAGCTAAGAAAACTAACTTACGACCATTTTTTGGTCACATTCCTGAGGGGGGCGTCACCACCTGGCGCTTATCTTTTGTTAGCCCCGCTTGTGTACACAGGGAAAAACAGTCGTTCAGTAGATAACGGCTCACTCGCCACCACTTTCTCTCTCGGCTGGCTGCCTGAATGATTGCTCTAACACTCGTCGTGTGATTATTTCTCACCTCACCACATCATTACCACTATATTGTCACATATATATACAACAACAGGGATAGGTTTCGTTTCCCCCACCTCAATATACATACATATTGTAATATTTGAAAATAGAGCAATCCATATTTAATTCATTAGATAATAAAAGGCATATATTAGATTTAATAAAATATTTATTTTGCCAATATTTCGGTTGGCTGAACGCCAACCTTTATCAAGGCATTACATTTTTTGTATACACAAACTCAGCGCCGCATAGTGTTATAATATCACAGTTGAAACAATTTTCAACTTTCCAAGTTTCAACCGTGATATTATAACACTATGCGGCGCTGAGTTTGTGTATACAAAAAATGTAATGCCTTGATAAAGGTTTGACGTTCAGCCAACCGAAATATTGGCAAAATAAATCTTTTATTAAATCCAATATATGCCTTTTATTATATAATATTGTAATATATAATATGTATATATGGTTTTGACCAAGGACTTGGTTGTTGTTATGTGATGTAATCAATATATAGCGTGAGATGTTTTTAGTTCTTATGATAATTCTGTAATATTATTATACAAATATATAACCAGTGTTGGGCATTAAAAAATTATTTTTCAATTAAATTGAAGTGCAATTAACAGTTAATTAATTGTTAATTAGAAAAGTGCAATTAACAATTAATTAATTGTTAATTGTATGAATACAATTAACAATTAATTAATTGTTAATTGTAAAAATACAATTAACAATTGATTAATTGTTAATTGTGAAAATTACAATTAACAATTAATCAATTGTTAATCTTTAATAAATCATTTTAATTAATATTTGCCCAACACTGCCTGAGATAAAAAGTGTTTTTATTAAATACAACACACCTTTACCATCGTTAGCTGCAGTTGAACGCCTTTTTTCTTTTGTGACAATGACAAATCTGCCAAAGAGTCACAAATTGTCGGACAGCATGTTCGAGAAGAGAGTGGTACTGAAATGCAGTGTTGGGCATTAAAAAATTATTTTTCAATTAAATTGAAGGGCAATTAACAATTAATTAATTGTTAATTAGAAAAGTGCAATTAACAATTAATCAATTGTTAATTATATGAATACAATTAACAATTAATCAATTGTTAATCTTTAATAAATCATTTTAATTAATATTTGCCCAACACTGTATATAACATATATACACACACACACACAGACAACAACCTTTATTAGGACACACAGGTCTTACAGAGGATTCTCCTTGGGGTTACAAGACGGAGAAACCCATGAAAGTGGGAAATATACAAAGGGGTAAAATGGAGAAAGATTATATACACATGGTAAATATATACAGATTATTATTTGAATAATCCTATGGAAAATAAGAATATGGAATAGGAATTTTTTTTTTTTTTTTTGGAAATATGGGTGGGAGAAGTGGAAAGCGAAAAGTACAAATATATAACAGTAGCATACAATCTATTTTAATAGAAACTACATTACCTAAGTTTATTGAAGATTAGGTAGAACATAACAATATCCATCATATTTTATATGATTAAAATTTATATGTGAGAGAGAGAGAGAGAAAAGACGTTTAAAAACTAAAAAAAAAATTCTCACAAAGAGTTTTATATTTTAAAATTCAAGCTTTCAAGTGATAATCGCTCTTCAACAAGCTTAATTAAAGCAGCTACTATGTGTGGTATTTACAAATGAAATTTAAACTACACCAATACCTCGCTTTGCGTCGTTTCGTTTTGCGTTTTTTTCGAAGTTGCGTCGCTGCTTAATTTTTACTGATTTTCACTGTGCGTCGTTAGATTTTCGAAGTTGCGTTGTTTTAGATTCGAGTCTTTAATTTTTTTTATTTTTTTTTCTTAAAATATGGCAACACCTTTGTTTTTGATTGCGCCTTCACATATTTTCAATTTGCGTCGCGTTTTTTTTTTTTTTTGGAACGTAACCCCGACGCAAAGCGAGGTATGGGTGTACTGTAAATTTAATTTTTTTGATTTTTTATAAATTTAAAATGGGTAAGAAATATGTTTTCATTAATCGTGTTGAACTTGTCTCAGTGAGTAATTCAACAGTTCCCACACAGTACCCGCGCTAACCCCGCCGTGTTGTGCCCAGGAAGGCGCTGAAGGAAGGAATGATCTTCGCCGACAAGATGTACCGCGGGAAGGATGTCTGTGAGAGCGAGTGTCCCGGCAAGTGCGAGTGCAAATCCAACTGGTGGAAGTCCGTGAGGGGCATCCCGCTCAAGTGTTTCTGCGTCGGTCCGTTCCCCGACGTCAGCGAGGAGGAGTACGAGGAGATAGTGAAGGAGCAGGGGGAATGAAGGACAATAAACTTGGTGGCTGTTTACATTCTCCTGTGGTCGTTGTCACTGAACACCACACAAATCCACCTCACACTGCCAGAGTTTCTGTAGATCGACGTTCTCTCATTGTTGAAACATTTACATTGTCACTGAGAACTTAGGAAAGAAACAAACTTCTAGATGACACAGCAATTAAAATATACAAGTATCAGAGTCATCAACAATCAATTCTGTCATCGTTTGCTTTTGTGAATGGAATAAATACCCAAATATGGCCATTTCTTATAAGCATCGGTGGTTCAGTGGTAGAATGCTCGCCTGCCACGCGGGCGGCCCGGGTTCGATTCCCGGCCGATGCTTTTTTTTTTACAATTTTTAAAACTCTTATTTATATTATTAATTAACTCTGTTGATTTTTTTTTGTATTTAATCGATAACAGCGAAGTTACGCATGTTAAAGTTAGTAAAAATATTTTGATGTTAAGCAAAACCTGCTCCATCTCGTTTTACATAAATGTTGAAAATTTGGTCGAAATTGATGCATTGTAACGAAAGTTTTTAGCGAACACCGCTTATGAAATTTGCATTTTATTAATATAGATTTTGAAACAACTAAATGGATTGCAAAAAAAAAAAATTAAATCAAATACCTAAACACTAATATAATACAATTTTTGCCATTACACACTTTTTTTTTACTGTAGTTTATGTGTTTCTTCTGTATTGCTGTTCTATGGCACTTCTACTATTTATTATTGATGTACTTTCAGTATGAAGGATACTTCACTCGGGGGATTTCTCGGGCGAAGCCGGGTCATTCTTCTAGTTTATTTATATATAGGACAAGCACATATTTAAAAATTCATAAAATACAAAGAACCAATGAGGGAAGTTTACAGAGTAGCAAATATACAATCTCTGGGAGGGTTCACCACTGATGAGCCAGGCCCTCCCATTAATTTTTCCATTGCAGTAAGTGCAGTAGAATTTTTTTTTTTTTTTTTAAGAATCATATAATTTCGAATTTTGGTAACAGATGGCGCGCTAATGGATCATAAAATATATAATCTGTTAATCAAATACTAAATACGTTGCTACATAGCTCCTTCCCTATGGCTTCCTATGGGAGCTGGGACTCACAGCTTTCAATCTGGTTGCTACTGACATAGATCAGAAGTGCATATGACAAGAGTTCCCACGGAGTCTTTGTCTCTAGTAGCTTTGTGTCCTTTCTCTTGCGGCGTGAAGAGCGCCCTAGAAGCTCTACGTTCATTTTCTTGCGGCGTTAAGAGTGGTTTGTCGTCGTATCGTCTATAGGGACCTCGTTTTCTTCAGGGACATTCTTGGATTTAACACGGCGGTGGAATCCTGGAGCCTGTCTCGGTAAAATGTAGACCACAGCACCCATGGCTTCAAGGCCTTTTCGACGATCTTCAGTTTGTCTTCCCTAATCTACCCAGCCTCTCCACCGTCACCTGGAAATTAGGAAAGACAAACTTCAGAATGACACAGGAATTTATTTATAAGGTAAGTAAAAATTAAAATTCATAAAATACAAAGAGACAATAAGTTTACAGAGTAGCAAAATATACAAGTAAATTAAAAATAAAGAAGGCATTTCCTGACCACGAGCACATGTGCTTTTTAGATGGCAGAGCGCCATTTTTAATATCAACACCTGACCCACTTATCTTTTATTTTTTCTATTGTTTTTTCATACAATTAAATATACAAGTAAATATCAAAATATACATTCTGTTAATAAAATAATAAATATTTTGCTACAGTATATTCCGTCTCAGTTTACAGATGTCGAGTCACCTTGTCCTGGTTATTTACATATGGGGAGTTGGTGGAGTGGAGACCTTGCAGCTGTTGGAACTCCTAACTAAGCGTCAAAACCATGGATTGATATCTTCTTTATATTGAAGAATATCTGGTATAGTTGGATTAGATGAATTTTGTAGTTGAAGGTATAATTTCTTAACAGAAATTTGGTGCATGTCTTCTAGATCGGGTTGGTTTGAATTTGAACATGTTTTTTTTTATTGTGGTTGTGTTGTAATAACTGTAGTTTCTTTTTTCATTTTATTCAATTTATGGATCGTTGAGAGAATCCACTTTTTTGATCATAATTATTTTTTTTAAATCCATATATCCACGCTTCACGCTGACGAGCGCCAACAGCGCGAAACGCGTTCGTGGATGGCTTTTCTTGATTTATCATCAACAACAACAAAAAGCCTTTATTTAGGGTCACTGACCCTATACAGGATTCACCAGAGGTATGCATAAGAACAAAGCAGTGAGACAAAGGAAACAACGATATCGACAGAAGAAAAGAAAAAAAAAACAAGAAAGAGGGAAGCAAGAAAAACAACACAAAAAGAGTAGCAGTAAGAAAGTGAGGAGTGAGTGTCACTTGGCCTTCTTCTGAGATATGGACTTGTGGAAACCATAAAACGCCGTAGCAACAGGCTAAATCAATGTTTAGTTGATTTCTGTTCCACCAGATGGCGCTCTGCCTTCTATAAAGCACATGTGCTCCTGGTCAGGATATGCTCTCTTTATTTTTGATTTTGTATGTTGTTGATGGTTAATTGACACGAGTCTAATCCAGGCACGTACGCCTGAAAGCTAGAGATTAAAGAATTTGAAAATAAACGTATCCCCGGAAGCCTGATTTTTTTACATTAATATAAGAAATTATATTTCCAATATGGATTTGAGAATTATATAACCATGTCCGCGTGGCCTAATGGATAAGGCGTCTGACTTCGAATCAGAAGATTGCAGGTTCGAGTCCTGTCGCGGGCGTTCTTTTTTTTTTTTCTTGAAAACAGATTCCAGGTTTATCTCCCATCCATATTTCCAAAATTTTTTCTTTTTCCAAATCCATATTCTTATTTTCCATAGGATTATTCAAATAATAATCTGTATATATCTATCATGTGTATATAATCTTTCTCCATTTTTATCCCTTTGTATATTTCCCACTTTCATAGGTTTCTCCGTCTTGTAACCCCAAGGAGAATCCTCTGTAAGACCAGTGTGTTTTAATAAAGGTTTTTGTGTGTGTGATTCCAGGTTTAAAGGTTCCAAACAGCCATCCTCCTCCTAGGTATATTTACCCCTGTGTGTACAGAACCAAGTACAGTACATCATGGATGTCACCATTAGACAACCCAGATAGTTGAAGAGGGTTCACCACTGATGAGCCATACACTCCTTCTTTCAAATTTGATTTATTGCAGAATATGGGATCTGTAAATTTAAAAAAAAATCAATTTTATATTTCAGAAGAAAAGTGACGTTAAAAAATAAGCTTAGAATTTTCATCGATAGATGGAGCTACTAAGTAATTCTGAAATCATTAAAAATCAAACGATTAGTTGGTTTCACCAGTTTAATCCACCAGACCTTAGAGCTCTAATACTGTATTGGATCATTCTGCTTATATATGTTACACTGAAGGGTGGAATCACAGATTGGTATTTAAGTAAACTATGGACATAAGGTTTTAGGAGGTTTTAAGACAGTAGAATTACATATAAATATTTACATCGAGAAATCCTCTTCCGCAAACAATAAGGACAAGTTAGGTATAATTAATATGAAGCAATAACACGCCGCCTATGTATAATAAATGAAAGAATTGAAGCCACGAATGCTTCTTTTATACATAAAAAAGCTTCTACTTTCCTTACTGCGATATGCTACTGTCCTAAAACCTTATGTCCATAGTTTACTTGAATATCATTTCCGAGATTCCATCCTTCAGTATAGTATATATAAGCAGAATGATCCAATACAGTATTAGAGCTCTAAGAAACGGCCTGGTAGATTAAATTGGCGAAACCGCTGGGAGGATTCACCACTGATGAGCCAAGCCCTCCCAATATTTTACATCGCAGTAAGGATAGTAGAAGTTTGTTTTATGTGTCAAATAAACATGTGTGGCTTCAATTCTTTCATTTTCTATAAGTAGATGGCGCTTTATATCAATATATTTAAAATATAGAAATATTATTTTTAAAATGCTCCAATGGCCTCCGATTTTTGCACAAGTCCAACCCCACCATCGAGTGCAAGTAACCAAACGGGGCTCTGGCACATTTGTAAGTGCAAAGTCGAACTGTTTTTCACATGTATAGACATGTGGTGCACTTACAGTAAAAGCAGTCGCTAACTACCCACCATGATTATCATGGCCTGTACCACATGTACTAGGGATAAGCAAAAAAAATAAAACATTATATATTCCTAGGAGGGTGTCTGTTTGTAACCTTTGAATCTGTTTTCAAGGAAAAAAAAAGTCCGCGACAGGATTTGAACCTGCAATCTTCTGATCCGAAGTCAGACGCCTTATCCATTAGGCCACGCGGACATATGTTTATCGTTCTCAAATCAACAATCGATATACACTCATGGACAAAACTTAAGGAAGTTGTACCTTTCAGCATGTATATCGGGACAATAACTCTGAAAGATATTACAGTGTCCCTTATTGAAGAGACACGAGATAACCAATATATACTCATGGACAAAACTTAAGGAAGTTGCACCTTTTACCATGTATATCGGGACAATAACTCTGAAAGATATTACAGTGACCTTTATTGAAGACACACGAAATAACCAATATACAGTCATGGAGATAAAACTTAAGGAAGTTGTACCTTTCAGCATGTATATCGGGATTGAGACAATAACTCTGAAAGATATTACAGTGACCTTTATTGAAGACACACGAGATAACCAATATACACTCATGGACAGAACTTAAGGAAGTTGTACCTTTTACCATGTATATCGGGATTCAGACAATAACTCTGAAAGATATTACAGTGACCTTTATTGAAGACACACGAGATAACCAATATACACTCATTGACTTAAGGAAAAACTTAAGGAAGTTGTACCTTTTACCATGTATATCGGGATTCAGACAATAACTCTGAAAGATATTACAGTGACCTTTATTGAAGACACACGAGATAATCAATATACACTGATGGAGACAAAACTTAAGGAAGTTGTACCTTTTACCATGTATATCGGGACAATAACTCTGAAAGATATTACAGTGACCTTTATTGAAGACATACGAGATAACCAATATACACTCAGGGAAAGACAAAACTTAAGGAAGTTGTACCTTTTACCATGTATATCGGGATTGAGACAATAACTCTGAAAGATATTACAGTGACCTTTATTGAAGACATACGAGATAACCAATATACACTCATGGAAAGACAGAACTTAAGGAAGTTGTACCTTTTACCATGTATATCGGGATTGAGACAATAACTCTGAAAGATATTACAGTGACCTTTATTGAAGACACACGAGATAACCAATATACCCTAATGGAGACAAAACTTAAGGAAGTTGTACCTTTTACCATGTATATCGGGACAATAACTCTGAAAGATATTACAGTGACCTTTATTGAAGACACACGAGATAACCAATATACACTCATGGAGACAAAACTTAAGGAAGTTGTACCTTTTACCATGTATATCGGGACAATAACTCTGAAAGATATTACAGTGACCTTTATTGAAGACACACGAGATAACCAATATACACTCATGGAGACAAAACTTAAGGAAGTTGTACCTTTTACCATGTATATCGGGATTCAGATAATAACTCTGAAAGATATGACAGTGACACCTTTATTGAAGACACACGAGATAACCAATATACACTCATGGAGACAAAACTTAAGGAAGTTGTACCTTTTACCATGTATATCGGGACAATAACTCTGAAAGATATTACAGTGACCTTTATTGAAGACACACGAGATAACCAATATACACTCATGGAGACAAAACTTAAGGAAGTTGTACCTTTTACCATGTATATCGGGATTCAGATAATAACTCTGAAAGATATGACAGTGACACCTTTATTGAAGACACACGAGATAACCAATATACACTCATGGACAGAACTTAAGTAAGTTGTACATTTTACGATGTATATCGGGACAATAACTCTGAAAGATATGACAGTGACCTTTATTGAAGACACACGAGATAACCAATATACACTCATGGACAGAACTTAAGTAAGTTGTACATTTTACCATGTATATCGGGACAATAACTCTGAAAGATATTACAGTGACCTTTATTGAAGACACACGAGATAACCAAGTGTGAACACAATGAAGTCAAGTACTACTTATATTGTTATAATAAAACTATTGTAATAAAGTACCGCATAGCACCGGTATACCGAACTAAGCTGTACCACAACGTTTTCCTAGAAACCTTGTTCACCAACATCAACCGCTGAAGGAGCGTCGTATATTCAGCATTACTGTGTTTTAATTATTTTTTATTATTCAATAAACTATAATCTCTTCTATTATTTTTCAATATCTCTTTCTATCTTTCTTCTAATTAATAAAAGTCTGATTCGCGATAAACTCAAAAACTACTGAACCAATTGGTACCAAATTTTACATGTCGCTTTTTATAAACCTGAGGAAAATTTTCGGCTACATTTTGATTAGTATTTTTGGCTATTTTTTTTTTTTCATTTGAAGAACTTTTTTACGCGGAGTAAATACGAGGCGAAGTAATAACACCAGGCCAATTAAGCGACCAATGAGCGTTGTGCTTCTTTTTTCTTTTTTTTTTTTTCAAGTTGCTTGCGTACTTTTTTTAAATATCTTTTGATACGAGTGTTACTTTTTTTTTACAAAAGCATTGAGTATTGAGAGAGAAATTTATATTACTAATTTACGGTAAGTGCACACAATGCATTTTTAAAAAAACTTTACAAAATTAGCGTTACTGTATGTAAATAATGGCTTTCGTATTTTTATTAATTTTTGTTCTGGCCTTTGTTTTTTTTTATCTCTAAAAATAATCGTTTAAAATGCAGTCGCAGTCATTAGCAAACACATATGTTTGCCTAATTTCCATATGCCCTTTTATTTTTTACAGAAAAATATTTAGATGCCAGCATTTTGGATTAATTTTTTTTATAATCCTATTTTTTCTAATTCTTACTGAGAATATGGGAATCGCAGTCAAGATCCATCGCAGTTACTCTCTTAACTCAGGCAATTTCAAGGGTTAATGCGCTGGGGCGGGTACCTCGGGGGTTGCGTTGAAAAGCTGCCATCTATTTAAACTATATTGATTTTGAAACAACTAAATGGATTGCAAAAAATAATTAAATCAAACACCTAAACACTAATATAATACAATTTTTGCCATCAAACACACTTTTTTGCCAGTAGTTTATATGTTACTTCTGTATTGCTCTTCTATGTGTGTTGGCACTTCTACTCTTTGAAAAAATAGTACAAATGTGACATTATACTGGGATAAGGTGCATAAATTAAGAAAAAGGCATCTCCTTATCGTGCAACTGAAAGTTGCTGATGGCTTGCGCCATCTATCGGAATAAATATCAACTTTAAGAAAAAGGCATCTCCTTATCGTGCAACTGAAAGTTGCTGATGGCTTGCGCCATCTATCGGAATAAATATCAACTTTAAGAAAGAGGCATCTCCTTATCGTGCAACTTTCAGTTTCAGTTGCACGATAAGGAGATGCCTTTTTCTTAACTTCAACTCTTTATTATTGATGTACTTTCAGTATGAAGGAAATTGCACTCAGGGGAATTCTCGGGCGAATCGGGTCATTCATCTAGCATATATATATATATATGGCGCGTTATTGCTTTATATTGTCGCGTATAGACACGAGGAGAGGTAAACAAACTTTATTCTCTGTAACAACGGTCTACATTCATATAGCAATGACACAATTTAAACTATGTAAATCAATACAATATAAAACTAAAAATTATGTAAATAAATTTTAAAAAACACGCTACATTATTAAAATATTCTTATTTCTAGGAGGGTGGCCGTCTGGAACCTTTGAACCTAAAACCTGTTTTCAAGAAAAAAAAAAAGAACGTCCGCGACAGGACTCGAACCTGCAATCTTCTGATCCGAAGTCAGACGCCTTATCCATTAGGCCACGCGGACATATTCATCTGTTTCTCAAATCAACAATCGATATACACTCATGAACAAAAGGAAGTTGTACATTTTACCATGTATATCGGGACAATAACTCTGAAAGATATTACAGTGACCTTTATTGAAGACACACGAGATAACCAATATACCCTCATGGACAAAACTTAAGGAAGTTGTACCTTTTACCATGTATATCGGGATTGAGACAATAACACTGAAAGATATTACAGTGACCTTTATTGAAGACACACGAGATAACCAATATACACTCATGGAAAGACAAAACTTAAGGAAGTTGTACCTTTTACCATGTATATCGGGATTGAGACAATAACTCTGAAAGATATTACAGTGACCTTTATTGAAGACACACGAGATAACCAATATACACTCATGGAGACAAAACTTAAGGAAGTTGTACCTTTTACCATGTATATCGGGATTCAGACAATAACTCTGAAAGATATGACAGTGACCTTTATTGAAGACACACGAGATAACCAATATACACTCATGGACAGAACTTAAGTAAGTTGTACATTTTACCATGTATATCGGGACAATAACTCTGAAAGATATTACAGTGACCTTTATTGAAGACACACGAGATAACCAAGTGTGAACACAATGAAGACAAGTACTACTTATATTGTTATATTAAAACTATTGTAATAAAGTACCGCATAGCACCGGTATACCGAACTAAGCTGTACCACAACGTTTTCCTAGAAACCTTGTTCACCAACATCAACCGCTGAAGGAGCGTCGTATATTCAGCATTACTGTGTTTTAATTATTTTTTATTATTCAATAAACTATAATCTCTTCTATTATTTTTCAATATCTCTTTCTATCTTTCTTCTAAATAATAAAAGTCTGATTCGCGATAAACTCAAAAACTACTGAACCAATTGGTACCAAATTTTACATGTCGCTTTTTATAAACCTGAGGAAAATTTTCGGCTACATTTTGATTAGTATTTTTGGCTATTTATTTATTTTTTCATTTGAAGAACTTTTTTACGCGGAGTAAATACGAGGCGAAGTAATAACACCAGGCCAATTAAGCGACCAATGAGCGTTGTGCTTCTTTTTTTTTTTTTTTTTCAAGTTGCTTGCGTACTTTTTTTAAAATATCTTTTGATACGAGTGTTACTTTTTTTTTTACAAAAGCATTGAGTATTGAGAGAGAAATTTATATTACTAATTTACGGTAAGTGCACGCAATGCATTTTTAAAAAAACTTTACAAAATTAGCGTTACTGTATGTAAATAATGGCTTTCGTATTTTTATTAATTTTTGTTCTGGCCTTTGTTTTTTTTTATCTCTTTAAAAATAATCGTTTAAAATGCAGTCGCAGTCATTAGCAAACACATATGTTTGCCTAATTTCCATATGCCCTTTTATTTTTTACAGAAAAATATTTACATGCCAGCATTTTGGATTAATTTTTTTTATAATCCTATTTTTTCTTATTCTTACTGAGAATATGGGAATCGCAGTCAAGATCCATCGCAGTTACTCTCTTAACTCAGGCAATTTCAAGGGTTAATGCGCTGGGGCGGGTACCTCGGGGGTTGCGTGGAAAAGCTGCCATCTATTTAAACTATATTGATCTTGAAACAACTAAATGGATTGCAAAAATAATTAAATCAAACACCTAAACACTAATATAATACAATTTTTGCCATCAAACACACTTTTTTGCCAGTAGTTTATATGTTACTTCTGTATTGCTCTTCTATGTGGCACTTCTACTCTTTGAAAAAATAGTACAAATGTGACATTGTACTGGGATAAGGTGCATAAATTAAGAAAAAGGCATCTCCTTATCGTGCAACTGAAAGTTGCTGATGGCTTGCGCCATCTATCGGAATAAATATCAACTTTAAGAAAAAGGCATCTCCTTATCGTGCAACTGAAAGTTGCTGATGGCTTGCGCCATCTATCGGAATAAATATCAACTTTAAGAAAGAGGCATCTCCTTATCGTGCAACTTTCAGTGTCAGTTGCACGATAAGGAGATGCCTTTTTCTTAACTTCAACTCTTTATTATTGATGTACTTTCAGTATGAAGGAAATTGCACTCAGGGGAATTCTCGGGCGAAGCCGGGTCATTCATCTAGCATATATATATATATATATATGGCGCGTTATTGCTTTATAATGTCGCGTATAGACACGAGGAGAGGTAAACAAACTTTATTCTCTGTAACAACGGCCTGCAATTGTAACATTTATATAGCAATGACACAATTTAAACTATGTAAATTAATACAATATAAAACTAAAAATTATGTAAATAAATTTTAAAAAACACGCTACATTATTAAAATATTCTTATTTCTAGGAGGGTGGCCGTCTGGAACCTTTGAACCTAAAACCTGTTTTTTTTAAAGAAAAAAAAAGAACGTCCGCGACAGGACTCGAACCTGCAATCTTCTGATCCGAAGTCAGACGCCTTATCCATTAGGCCACGCGGACATATTCATCTGTTTCTCAAATCAACAATCGATATACACTCATGAACAAAAGGAAGTTGTACATTTTACCATGTATATCGGGATTCAGACAATAACTGAAAGATATTACAGTGACCTTTATTGAAGACACACGAGATAACCAATATACCCTCATGGACAAAACTTAAGGAAGTTGTACCTTTTACCATGTATATCGGGATTGAGACAATAACACTGAAAGATATTACAGTGACCTTTATTGAAGACACACGAGATAACCAATATACACTCATGGAGACAAAACTTAAGGAAGTTGTACCTTTTACCATGTATATCGGGATTGAGACAATAACACTGAAAGATATTACAGTGACCTTTATTGAAGACACACGAGATAACCAATATACACTCATGGAGACAAAACTTAAGGAAGTTGTACCTGTTACCATGTATATCGGGATTGAGACAATAACACTGAAAGATATTACAGTGACCTTTATTGAAGACACACGAGATAACCAAGTGTGAACACAATGAAGACAAGTACTACTGTATATTGTTATATTAAAACTATTGTATTAAAATATATCACACCAAGCTGTACCACAACGTTTTCCTAGAAACCTTGTTCACCAACATCGACAGCTGAAGGAGCGTCGAATATTCAGCATTACTGTGTTTCAATTATTTTTCAACAAATTAATCTCCGTCGTATAATTTTCAATATTTCTCTCTCTCTCTATATATATATATTATATTTTAATAAAAAAAAGTTGAGTGAGTTTCTGCTTGATATTGGATCATCTTGATTTTGGTTATCTTGAGGATTAAGCTATGGTGGTGCAGTCGTGGTTAAAATCTTGTAAGTAAAATAATAAAAATAGTCTTGATCAGATATTGTTTTAATTGTGAACCCATGGAATATATATAAAACAATTTGATAAAAGTAATGCCTGTCTTAAGGCGTATAAATAAATAAAACAAAAGATTATTTACATAATTACAAAAACTTTGGGTCGGCCACCCGGGTAAGAGAAAATATCTTTATTTTACGGGGCTGCTAACCAAAATGAATGATTTTTGAGCCCCGATGGACGCATAAAGCGGAATATATACAAAGCATAATTGGGGGGCCTGGGGATGGGTGGCCAGGGATCATCGCAAGGGATCCTAGGATCTGGCAGTGGAGGTGTCATCGCAGGGGGGAGGAAGCTGGAGAGGTCAAGGAAACAGCGCCTTGATGGGTGAGAAGCCTGGATGGAGGCCAGTTGAGGAGGCAGGAGGTCCTGGAAGCCTAGAACTTGAGGGCACTAAGCTTCAAGATGGGGCAGCTTGAGGCTCTCGCCTCGTGCTTGTCTGGGAGGCCCTTGGCACAGCAGTTGGCGCACTTGGAAGTGTGCCAGTCGGCAACTGAGGGGCAGGCACGGCCTTCATGGCCGCTTTCACCGCAGTGGAAGCACGTGGGAGCTCTGGTGCATTGGGCAGAGTTGTGGCCGAAGCCACAACAGCGGAAGCAGACTCGTGCGCGGATGGACTCCTCGAAGTTGAGGATCACACCATCCACCACGATCCTTCCACGATTTCCCAGAGCTCTGAAGGTCGTGAGGTCCACCTCGATGAAGGCGGTGCAGGTCCCGTTTCTGGGTGCAGAGCGATGCGCCACGCGCACCACCTTGTCCCCAGGGAGTTGGCTGACAGCAGGGGTTTCCAGCAGCGTCTCTTCAATGGTGGAGTTGGATGTTTCCTCATCCACTTTGAAGAGGCAGATGCGAGGCAGGATCACCTTCTGTTGGCGGACCTTCATGCCATCCAGCTTGTTGGCCAGGGAGGTGGTAACAGCTGGGATGGTATCGGGGTTGCTGGAGTGGAGGACAAGCTTCCCTTTTGTTCGCAGGGAGGCCCAAACGCCTTGGGGTAGAGTGTGGGCAGCGCGGACAGCTTTAAGCATTGCTCTTGGGTCAGCCTGTGGGTCATCAGAGATGACCACTGTGTGGGCCGCCGATTTTTCCCCATGGAGGACCACTTGGGCGGCCGCAGGCTTGGGGACTCAGGAGGGCGCAGGTTTTGCGGGACCATTGAGGTTGGTCCTCTTTGCGGGCGGGTAGGGAGCCTCAGGCTGCTTCCTTTTGGTTGGAGCGGGAGTGGCGGGCTTGGTGGGGTCAGTCTGAGTGCTGGTTTCCTTGCAGGAGGGAGAAGGGCTGGTTTGAGTGCTGTGGCAGGCTGTCTGTGGCTTGATTTCGTCCAGTTCCTTAAAGGACGCGAGGGTGCCAGAGAGGTTCTCTACCTCGGCAATGAGGGCCTTGATCTGCTCAGACCGTAAGTTGATGAATTCCATTAGGCTTTGGAACAGGTAAAATCGGGAGGTAGGGTAAGTATTCTGTATTTTCTGCTCGAAGTTCTGCTTCACCTCTTCGTTCTCCATCTCCAGTTGGGCGAGGGTTACGAGGGGCTTCTCGGCATTCTCGGCATTCTTCTTCTTCTTCCTAGGAGCCATGGCAGGAGCAAATTGTTGTGACCAACGATCTAACGTATATTGGTATAATTAGAAGATCTACTAGAGATATAAAACACCCGGGTAAGAACAACAATCAGTTTATATAGTAGAAGCGTGACCTCTGGCGGTCGATTAAAACGGAGTACTTATATCTATGAAATTATAACTTTAAACAAAATAACATTTTAACATATAACATTTTTAAATAAAATATTTCAATATAACATTTTAAATAATACTTTTATATAACATATATATAAATCAATGTTTGTATGTTTGTTTGTTTGTATGTCCGGTATACAAATTCGCAGTAGTTCACTAATTCAAACCAAAATTTCCATACATAGGTAAAAAAATACGGGGAAGACGATAGGCTATTTTAAAAAATATATAAATCAATTATTAAAACTATATATTTTAGTCAGAAAATGATGATGACGATATTGCTGTATCATGTTTGATTATTAGATACATAATTATATCGGGAAAAATTCCAAAAAGCAGAGACCACGGGTGAAACCAATTCATTATTTTGTACGCAGGAACAAAATTCTAACAGAAAAACATTCATTCGAGCAGAAAACAAAAGCCAGATCATCTTTCTATAAAAATATCGCTTCTCAGACACAAAGTTTGGAGCGGGACGTTGCACAAAAGTGACATCCACGGTGCCAATTTATAATTGTAACAAATAGTATTTGAACAAAAACATTTAATCGGGTAAAACCCGGGCGTTGCCCGGGTCATTCGGCTAGTATAATATATTATCAATATTTATCCAATAAATCTATATATAGAATATGAAACCATTCACACACAGGGATTAATGTTTCTTTTAATATTATAAGCTTGTCCCAAAATTTGATGTTTTTCTTATTACTTAGCGAATAATATTATTACGATGAATACATAATAATCTATATATATAAAATTGAATGTCTGTCTGTCTGTTTGTTTGTTAGTTTGTTTGTACTCTATAGATTCAAAAACCATACATCCAATCGCCGTGAAATTTTGGGATATTATTAGGTATATCACCGGGAAGGTTTTTGAAAAATAATTTCATGAATATCTTGAATATCCTTAGAGTTACTTGCAGATTTGTAGATTTCTTATCACTAAGTTTGTTATCTTAAATATTATTTATCAAAAGTAAGATTATCTCAGGATGACACGGGAAAAAATGTTCACTAGATAAAACTATGATTTTCTATATGATATAAAAAGCCAACAATGAAGAGTGAATGTAATATAAAAAGCCAACAATGAAGAATGAATGTAAGATAAAAAGCCAACAATGAAGAGTGAATGTAATTTAAAAAGCCAACAATGAAGAATGAATGTAAGATAAAAAGCCAACAATGAAGAGTGAATGTAAGATAAAAAGCCAACAATGAAGAGTAAATATAATATAAAAAGCCAACAATGAAGAATGAATGTAAGATAAAAGCCAACAATGAAGAGTAAATATAATATAAAAAGCCAACAATGAAGAGTGAATGTAAGATAAAAAGCCAACAATGAAGAGTAAATGTAATATAAAAAGCCAACAGAGTGAATGTAAGATAAAAAGCCAACAATGAAGAGTGAATGTAATATAAAAAGCCAACAATGAAGAATGAATATAATATAAAAAGCCAACAATGAAGAGTGAATGTAATATAAAAAGCCAACAATGAAGAATGAATGTAAGATAAAAAGCCAACAATGAAGAGTGAATGTAAGATAAAAAGCCAACAATGAAGAGTAAATGTAATATAAAAAGCCAACAATGAAGAATGAATGTAAGATAAAAAGCCAACAAAGAAGAGTAAATATAATATAAAAAGCCAACAATGAAGAGTGAATGTAAGATAAAAAGCCAACAATGAAGAGTAAATGTAATATAAAAAGCCAACAGAGTGAATGTAAGATAAAAAGCCAACAATGAAGAGTAAATGTAATATAAAAAGCCAACAATGAAGAATGAATGTAAGATAAAAAGCCAACAATGAAGAGTAATCTCTATATATATAAAAGTCACAATTCCTGTCTGTCTGTCTGTTTCGCGATAAACTTAAAAACTACTGAACCAATTGGTTCCAAATTTTGCATGTCGCTTTTTATAAACCTGAGGAAAATTTTTGGCTACATTTTGCTTATTATTTTTGGCTATTTTTTTTTTTTTAATTTGAAGAACTATTTTTTTACGCGGACTAATCCGGAATGGAATGAATACCTAAATATGGCCATTTTTTAAAGCATCGGTGGCTTAGTGGTAGAATGCTCGCCTGCCACGCGGGCGGCCCGGGTTCGATTCCCGGCCGATGCATTTTTTTTTTACAATTTTTAAAACTAATTTATAAAAAATATAATATATACTATTATATCAACTATATGAATTAAATCAAATACCTAAACACTAATCTCTATATATATAAAAGTCAATTTCTGTCTGTCTGTCTGTTTCGCGATAAACTCAAAAACTACTGAACCAATTGGTACCAAATTTTGCATGTCGCTTTTTATAAACCTGAGGAAATTTTTAGGATACAATTTGCTTAGTATTTTTAGCTATTTCTTTTTTTCATTTGAAGAACTTTTTTTTTACGCGGAGTAATCCGGAATGGAATGAATACCCAAATATGGCCATTTTGTATACGCATCGGTGGCTCAGTGGTAGAATGCTCGCCTGCCACGCGGGCGGCCGGGGTTCGATTCCGGGCCGATGCATTTTTTTTAACAATTTTTAAAACTAATCTACTTATATATTTGCCTTATTCTGTCTGTTTGTTTGTCTGAAGCTCACGGATGGGAATTTTCATAACCATCGGTGGTTCAGTGGTAGAATGCTCGCCTGCCACGCGGGCGGCCCGGGTTCGATTCCCGGCCGATGCATTTTTTTTTTTTTTTTACAATTTTTAAAACTCATTTATATATTATACAAGAATGACATCCACGGCGCCAATTTATAATTGTAACGAATAGTATTTGAATAAAAGCATTTAATCGGGTAAAACCCGGGCGTTGCCCGGATCATTCGTATATAATAATTGTATAAACGAATGCAAGACAAAATCACCGCGAATGTTTCTTTTTTTTTTTAAGGCAATTTCTTTTTAAGGCAATTATCGTTATTTATCGTTAATTTTTGTTTCGATTTTATTGAAAAAAAAACGATATGGTGCCTTTAAAAAATGATCTTTATTACTATGCAGTTTTCTATTTAGTCAATATACCTAAGTTCATGTTGCAAATGTAATTATCTCTATCGATTTAGTAGGTGAAATGCAAAAAAAAATCGACATGATGAAATCTTTATGAAAATTCACATTTTTATTTTTATATTTTCAAGACACACACAGTTTGGGGCGGGACATTTCACAAGAGAGACATCCACGGCGCCAATTTATAATTGTAACGAATAGTATTTTAATTAAAACATTTTAAAAACACACAGTTTGGAACGGGACGTTTCACAAGAGTGACATCCATGGCGCCAATTTATAATTGTAACGAATAGTATTTGAATTAAAACGTTTTTAAAATATATACGCACTCGGGTAAAACCCGGGCGTTGCCCGGGCCATTCGTCTAGT
This sequence comes from Cordylochernes scorpioides, assembly GCA_030710605.1. Classification (NCBI taxonomy): domain Eukaryota; kingdom Metazoa; phylum Arthropoda; class Arachnida; order Pseudoscorpiones; family Chernetidae; genus Cordylochernes; species Cordylochernes scorpioides. The sequence continues at coordinate 101,733,125 of CP092865.1, read as the reverse complement.
ATAATATAAAAAGCCAACAATGAAGAGTGAATGTAAGATAAAAAGCCAACAATGAAGAGTAAATGAAATATAAAAAGTCAACAATGAAGAGTAAATCTCTCTCTATATATAAAAGTCAATTTCTGTCTGTCTGTCTGTTTCGCGATAAACTCAAAAACTACTGAACCAATTGGTACCATATTTTGCATGTCGCTTTTTATAAACCTGAGGAAAATTTTCGGCTGCATTTTGATTAGTATTTTTGGCTATTTCTTTTTTTCATTTGAAGAACTTTTTTTTACGCGGACTAATCCGGAATGGAATGAATACCTAAATATGGCAATTTTTTAAAGCATCGGTGGTTCAGTGGTAGAATGCTCGCCTGCCACGCGGGCGGCCCGGGTTCGATTCCCGGCCGATGCATTTTTTTTTTTACAATTTTTAAAACTCATTTATATTATCTTACTAGCGGATGTGTACCCGGCTTCGCCCGGGTTTTATCCGAGTGAAAGTTTGCCTAACGAATATTATATATTATGAAGTATAATAAACAATGTTAAAGATTAGTTTTAATTATTAATCAAGATTGTGTGTGAATATGTGAGAAAGATGTAATATCGTTGTTGTTTTCTTGGCCGACTGTTTTACATATGTGTTATCTTAAAATTGCTTGTTTTGAATATTTTTTTAGATTGAGTTGAATGAATTGCTGATTTTTTTTTTGTATTTATATATAAATAAAATTAACTCTGTTGATTTTTTTTTGTATTTAATCGATAACAGCGAAGTTACGCATGTTAAAGTTAGGAAAAATATTTTGATGTTAAGCAAAACCTGCTCCATCTCGTTTTACATAAATGTTGAAAATTTGGTCGAAATTGATGAATTGTAACGAAAGTTTTTAGTGATGTCCACTTATGAAATTTCCATTTTATTAATATAGATAGATATATATAAAATTGAATGTCTGTCTGTCTGTACTCTATAGATTCAAAAACCATACATCCAATCGCCGTGAAATTTTGGGATATTATTAGGTATATCACCGGGAAGGTTTTAGAAAAATAATTTCATGAATATCTTGAATATCCTTAGAGTTATTTGCAGATTTGTAGATTTAACTCGCAAGCAGCGCCCCCATTGTGACGATGATAACAAGTTTTCTTATCACTAAGTTTGTTATCTTAAATATTATTTATCAAAAGTAAGATTATCTCAGGATGACACGGCAATTTATTTGCGACAAGAATAATGATACAATTCCAAGGCGAAGATACTATTCCTTTAACTTCCAATTACCGAGGGAACCAATTAATATTGATTTTATTCAACTTATCGAGTATTTCTCAAGGGACCGGCAAAAAATGTTCACTAGATAAAACTATGATTTTCTAATGTAGAAAATTAGGAAAGACAAAATTCAGGATGACAAGGCACACAGGGACCGGGAAAAAATGTTCACTTTATCGAGAGATTCAAATTTACGAGTTTCAAATTATCAAAATATATATATTTTTTATTTTTTAATAAGTTTTTAGAGAATTGTTTTAACAAATGTTCGCTAGACAAACCTTTACTCGGGTAAAACCCGGGCGAAGCCGAGTACGTTTTATAAGTTTAAAGAGAATTGTTTTAACAAATATTCGTTAGACAAACATTCACTCGGGTAAAACCCGGGCGAAGCCGGGCACATCCGCTAGTCTATATATATAAAAATGAATGTATGTGTGTCTGTTTGTCCTTTATGCCTGACCAAACCACTCATTGGAACGCCATGAAACTTTGAGAAGTTATTTAGTATAGTACTGGGAAGGTTTCTAACAAATAAATTTTTTGAAATAACTTTTCGCTTTAAAATAATCAAGATAAATATTCTAATTCATCTGTTATAATTCAACAATCTTCTCTAAATATTATCATGATGATACGATGATTTTGTAATGTAGAAAATTAGGAAAGACAAAATTCAGGATGACACGGCAATTTATTTGAGACAAGAATAATGATACAATTCCAAGGCAAGATACTATTCCTTTAACTTCCAATTACCGAGGGAACCAATTAATATTGATTTTATTCAACTTATCGAGTATTTTTCAAGGGACCGGGGAAAAATGTTCACTTTATCGAGAGATTCGTTAAACAAACCTTTACTCGGGTAAAACCCGGGCGAAGCCGGGTACGTCCGCTAGTACATAATACAAAGACATTATACATAACGGCGAATAATTTTTATAGCGAAAAATATTGGTATTTCAATTTTTAGCAAGTGTTTACGACCTTCTGGGACAATCTTGTTTATTAAATATTTGAACGAACAAGAAAAAACGGTCATGTGTTGATAATAAAAACAAATTTGGCATTTCCGGACCTCTCATATTAGCATTTTGAGATGGCAGAGCGCCATCTAGTGGAACAAAAATCAACTAAACGTTGATTTAGCCTGTTCCCTGATATTTGTTTTTATATTAAACTAGACGGGTGACCCGGGCTTCGCCCCGGGATTGACCCGTGTACATATCTACCTGAGTGATATATATTTAGATAAGATTTTTTGACGTGACAACGTCTTAAATTAGGTTGCGGCTGGGAGTCACTTATGAAAAAGTGTAACGCCCGGTAACGTTACGATGAGTCACCGAACGAGAGTGCTGCGCGCGCAGCTGCACGCGCAGCGCTAGAGAATTAGGCGCATTGAATCGGCGCATGCTTGTCTCTGTCTTTCTCGAACGTTCTTGGCGTTGGAAAAACAAGAAAGCGTCATAATACAAGTTCACACGTGTGGTTAAAGTATCGTCAGCTGTGTCTGTAGTGAAAATGTGGAGTGCTTAGATTCGTCATTTACAACAACTACAACAATAAAGGTAAATAATTGTACACTGATATTTCATTATCGTAAACTATGATTGATTGATTAATTGTTAGATTGACACAAAAGTTGAGAAACTGAGTTTATAGGTTATGTCATACTATTGATAAATGTTGATAGTGTTAAGTAAATTATTAGTTTAAAATTAATTAATTAATTAATTATTATTTTACAAATTTTAAATAGTTTCAAATTTATTTAGCAAAAATTTGAACCTTCGATCTGAATAAATGTTTTGATTTTCGAATTGATTCTTTAAAATTACAAATATTAAGAAAAAGTGGCAGATATAAGAAAACTTTATTTAAACTGTGTTGAGCAAGAATTTTAACATCTAATTTAAGTAAATGTTTTAATTTTCAACTTCATCATTTACAATTACAAATTTTATTTAATTTCAAATTTATTTAGCAAAAATTTGAACCTTCGATCTGAATAAGTGTTTTGATTTTCAAATACCAACGCGGCTGGTGGAGTGGCGATCTATCGTAAATTATCATCGACATCTACGGCGGAAGTGTTCCAAGTTGCGATTACAGACGTAACTCGTGTCATTAAAACCAAGGGTGACATGTGCATGACTGAAGTTACTTGCTTCGCCGCTAATACTAGCTTCAAGTTTATACTCGGTGCTGTATATATTCATCCAGGAGCTAGTATGCAGGATATTGGAATGTTACTATGGCAAGGACTCGGTCCGTACATTCACAACAGCCAGTACGTGCCACCGTTCGTGCAAGTTGATTCTAGTATACCGATTCTTCTGTGTGGTGATTTTAACAAAAACGTAAAGCCTGACAACTCGTTTCTTAAATTCATGAAAAATACGTATAATCTTGATTGCGTATCAAACGTTTCTAAGTAAACTACGTTAAAAGGAACAACTATCGACTTGACTTTCGCAAGACACATTACAGCAGAAACACTTCCTTTCATTTCATATTTCTCCTATCATCGTCCTATCCTCAACAAAATCACTCAAATAGGAATTAGTTAAGTTTTAGTTTACATGTACAATGTTTTAGTAAACAAAATATATTTCTATAGTTAAAATTTGTGCAATTCTTATTTTCATTCAATTCCTTGTTCCTATTGTGCAATTTAATTATATTCATATCAATAAATATTCTACCGTTGTCACGTAAAATCTTCGCCCGTAAAACCGACTTTACAGGCAACAGGCAGTTTTTAAATAATTGTTTGTTATTAGCATTATCTATTTGTTTGCATCAGCATAATTTAATCTAATCTTTGATAGAGGGCGCTGCTCGCGAGCTAAGTAGAATAATTTGAATATATAGTTTTAATAATTAATTTATATATTTTTTAAAATAGCCTATCGTCTTCCCCGTATTTTTTTTTACCTATGTATGGAAATTTTGGTTTGAATTAGTGAACTACTGCGAATTTGTATACAGGACATACAAACAACATACAAACATTCATTTTTATATATATAAGATATATCTATCTTTCTCTGGCTTAAATAAAGTCCTTCTATACAAAATACCTATATTCACTTGAAATAAAATAATAAAATGTTTTATTTCGTTTGTAATTTTTTGTAAAGTTTTTTTATAGTTCTCCTGTATAGATGGGTCTTCTTTAAATCTGAAAGCGCGCGCAAAACAAAATATTTTTAAAATAGAATCTTAAAACAAACTTATTTTATCCCTCTCTCTCTCTCTAGATATTTTGATATTCTTTTTAATTTTGATTATCCTCATTTATATCGCTGTTAAAATACAGTAGAACAACCTCCATTAGAGGACACCTCTCTACAAAGGACAGTTTTCATCTGCAAAATTATCATTTTTACTATCTTGAAACTCTCCGGTAAGAGGACACCTCTCCCTAAAAAGGAAACTTTGCCTCTGCAATTAGGTGTTGTCCTTTACAGGGAGGTTGTTCTACTGTATATATTTATTTAGAGTGTTTTCAATCTATATATATAAAAATGAATGTATGTGTCTGTCCTTTATGCCTGACCAAACCACTCATTGGAACGCCATGAAACTTTGGGAAGTTATTTAGTATAGTACTGGGAAGGTTTCTGAAAAATAATTTCTTGAATATCTTGAATATCCTTAGAGTTATTTGCAGATTTGTAGATTTAACTCGCAAGCAGCGCCACCATTGCGACGATGATAACAAGTTTTTTAATCTATAAGTTTTATTATCACTAAGTTTATTATCTTAAAGATTATTTATCAAAAGTAAGATTTTCTACCTATTAATTGCGCACAAGTCAAAGTTAGTTATCGAGTATTTTTCAAGGGACCGGGGAAAAATGTTCACTAGATAAAACGATGATTTTGTAATGTAGAAAATTAGGAAAGACAAAATTCAGGATGACACGGCAATTTATTTGAGACAAGAATAATGATACAATTCCAAAGCAAGATACTATTCCTTTAACTTCCAATTACCGAGGGAACCAATTAATATTGATTTTATTCAACTTATCGAGTATTTTTCAAGGGACCGGGAAAAAATGTTCACTTTATCGAGAGATTCAAATTTACGAGTTTCAAATTATCAAAATATATCTTTTTTTATAAGTTTATAGAGAATTGTTTTAACAAATGTTCGTTAGACAAACCTTTACTCGGGTAAAACCCGGGCGAAGCCAGGTACATCCGCTAGTATTCAATAAATTTTAAATAATATTTAAGTTTTGAAAATGTATTACAGTAGAACCTCCCTTTAGAGGACACCTCTCCACAAAGAACAGTTTTCATTTGCAAAATTACCATTTTTACAATTTAGCAACTCTCCAGTAAGAGGACACCTCTCCACAAAGAACAGTTTTCATTTGCAAAATTATCATTTTTACAATTTAGCAACTCTCCAGTAAGAGGACACCTCTCCACAAAGAACAGTTTTCATTTGCAAAATTACCATTTTTACAATTTAGCAACTCTCCGGTAAGAGAACACCTCTCCCTAAAGGACACTTTGGCTCTGTAATTAGGTGTTGTCCTTTACAGGGAGGTAATTCTACTGTAGTTATTCTATCTTTTATCTAATACATAGCAATAACGCGTCATCTATATAATACAAATGAAAACACCAAAACGCGAATGTTTCTTTTCACAAATAAATCAAACTTCTACTGCCCTTACTGCGATGAAAAAAAATATTGGGAGGGCTTGACTCATCAGCGGTTTCGCCAATTTAATCTACCAGACCGCTTCTTTAGAGCTTTAATGCTGTATTGGATCATTCTGCTTTTATATGCAACATTATATATTTTATCTATTTTTTTATAATTTTAAAATCACCGATTTAAGTTTTTGGCGCAGTGTCCTTTTGACTTTCTCTACATTAGGAAGGATTTTTAAATATAGATTTTTTTTTAAAAACGGCTGGATGAATTTTTTATCTGATCGACCCAGAATTTGAAATAAAACCCAAAAGATATTTTTAAAAAAAGAATTATTTTTACACAGATTATTCAAATATATATTGTGATTTTATATACTATATTCATTATTTATTTAATTATTTTAATTCATTAATATATTTCGATATCTTCTCTCTTTTTTTTAATTAATTGTTTAAATTTAAATCAATTTATATATTTCGAAAAAAAAAATTCTAAAAATGAATCAAACCTATTTAATTAGTATCAGACGATATTATGAAGATTTTAAAACAGTCAAAAACAAAGAAAAAATATTGAATATTGTACGTCTGCTAAACAAATTATTAGATTACTGCATTCCTAGTGTTGAAATGGAAGTACAGTTGCAAAATATCGTTATAATTCTTGAATTTCCGTTTTATAGTTGCGTTGAAGAATGCAATCTATTTCTCAGACTAGCTAACGTCTATGAACAGGCAGATATAAAGATGAAAGCAGAGTTGCTAAAGGTTGTTTCACAATATCCTCCAGAAATATTTGAAGAATTAGTTAAAAAATTCTTAAATTTATTTGAAAAGTTCAACATGCCATTGTCACCAGTGGTTTCTGAATCAAATATTTGTGAAATTATCCATTTCCTCTATCTGGCCAATGTTTACGGCGGGGAGCGTGATGACAGTGAGCTAGATGGGGACTGCGAGTCTGACATACTTGAGACTTTCCTTCACTTCAACCTCAATCAATGTATCCGACCCAAGATACCTTTAGAGAAATTCTCAAACAAAACTTTATCTTCATTTGCTCAAAATCCTCTTATTAGCGACGGCTTCCAATATATCGGCGTCGACTCCACGACAAGATTCACTTGTTTAAACCTAAATATGCAAATTAGAATGGAAGTTGTCCAGCAGATTTGCATAGCTAGCAATGAACGAGCGAATTTTCATCTGCTAATCAGAAGGTCTCATCTTTTAGACGATTTATTTTCCCTATTGTATTTAGTCGGAATTGAAAAAAGAATTTTAGATTTGAACATGATCGTAATTTTTGAAGGTGAAAATGGAATTGATGAAGGAGGTTTAAAAACCGAATTGTTTAACTTGGCATTTAAGGAAATCCTGAGTCCGGAATATGACATGTTTGTATATAGAGATCGGTTCTTTTGGCCGAAATCTGATTCGAAGAGGTCAAAATTGGAATATTTCATGGCGGGGCTTGTCTTCGCCCTGGCGATCTACAACCAAGTCCCTCTCAACATTCCGTTTCCCAAGATTTTCTACAGAAAGCTGATCGGAGGCAAAGGCCGTTTTGCTGATCTCTGGGACTTCGATCCCGCACTAGCTCAGAGTCTGACTTATCTCCTCCAATACTCCAAAGATGACTTTGGTGACATTTTCGACGCTACCTTTGTGGAAAACGGCCAGGAAATGTCGCTAACCCAGAAAAATAAGATGGCGTATGTTGACAACTATGTGGACAATCTTCTAAATAACGACATCAAAGAAAATTTTGAAGCTTTCAGAGAAGGATTCGCGTACAAACCTGAGGTTAGAGATTTTCTCTACCTGATCTTCAGGCCGTGTGAGCTGGACGGCCTCTTCATGGCCAGGACCAACTACGATGTCAAACTTCTGGAATCCACCACGACCTATGTTGACTTCAGCGGGGAGTCTGATGTAATCCGACACCTGTGGGAGCTGTTCAACGAGAGAGGCGAAACGTTCATCAAGTCAGTGTTGAAATTCAGCACTGGAAGCGAGTGCATGCCACTGATGAGCAAGCCCCTTGTCATCCACCGCCACGGCCCAGATTCCGAATTGCTGCCCAGTGCCATGACTTGCTACAACGTCCTGTTTCTCCCTGAATATTCGTCCAAACACAAACTTCGGCAAAAGTTGGATTTGGCCTTAGAGAACTGTGAGGGCTTCGGCCTGTGTTGACCGCTTTTTCAACTTTTGCATTCACAATTGAAACGATGTATTATTATTGTATATATGTATATATTTGTGTGAATATATAAATTTTAAAATAGATATTTATTTTTTAAAATGATAAAAATTTAGTATATTTCACTTTCTTATAAATACAGCCCAGACAATAGGTACAACACAGATGATGGATCCAACTTGAAGAAAGGTCGATGTTAATCTTTTTTAAGGAGACAGGTTGTTCACACTTGGTTTTCTCGTATGTCTTCAATAAAAATCACTGTAATATCTTTCAGAGTTATATTCTCAATCCCGATATACATGTTAAAAGGTACAACTTCCTCAAGTTTTGTCCATGAGTATATACAATACAAGAACATAGAGAATTTGGCCGTTTAATGGACAGGTCTAGAATGACAGCCAGTTCTATGCCTTGTTTTAAAACTTAGGTAAATAATAAAGTAGAGAACATTATAAAAAATAATAAAAATGTGTTAAAATGAATCAACGTGGTCAGCCCACCCCGAGAAAAAAAAACAAGTCGGTGGACGAGTGGGTAACACCCTCGATTCCCGACAGTCATGAACCGGGATTGAATCCTGTGTTAAAATTTGTTTAATATGTGAATAACCTTCACATATTATTCACTGTTTCAATTATCATGAACTAGGTTGCTCTTGTTGAGCGGTACCTATTAATGTGATTTGAACCAGTCCACCCCGAGAAGACAATATTAAATGGAAAGAGAACATCCGATACCTAGGGATGACCCTAGACGAGCACCTAACCTTCAAAAAACACATCGAAAACAGAATCAATTTGGCGAAAGCTGCCCAACACCGACTATCCCTCCTTCTAGGACCGAAAAGCAAATTATCCCTTCATTGCAAAAGAACCATTTACACGTCAATAATAAGACCAATACTTATATATGGCCATCCCATTTTTATGACAGCACATAAGACATCTTTAAAAAAGTTAGAAGTCTTTGAAAATAAAATGATCAGAAAAATCATGTCTCCACCCTGGTTCGTTCGGAACACAATCCTCAGGAACGATCTAAATATCGAAAACATCAATGACTACATTATTAGACAATCATTTAAATTCTACGAAAAATTAGAAAGGAAGCCACAAACTACAAATGCGGAAAAAGGAAAATAAGAAATTTAAAACCTAGATAAATTCCTCATCAATTATATATATATAATCCAGAATGACGAAAAGTGAAAATGAAAAACAAACCCACCTTGAATACCAAACAAGCCAGACTTCTCAAGAACAATATCCCCAAGGACCCAACGACATCAATATAAATTGTAAATGAACAAACCATGTACATCCCCCACAGTAAATACGATGATCTAGGTTGCTCTTTTTGAGCGGTGGCACCTAATAAAGTTATTTGGAACGTGATGGACGAGTGAGTAACACCCTCGATTTCCGACAACCATCAACCGGGATCGAATCCAGATAACCAAGTGTGAATAGCCTCCGTCTCCTTCAAAAAAGAAAAAGAAAAAATAAACCGACAATATTAAAATATATAACTTCCCTAAGTTTTGTCCATGAGTGTATTCTAAGAACGTTTTTACAAAATAATATAACACATCTAATTTATAATACAATATAATGCGGCTTATGATTGTAGAACGACATTTGAAAATTATCCCGCATGTGTTTCTTTTGAACGAAAAATCGAAATTTATTTTAAAGAGAAATAACGATTATTTCTAACCTTAGGGATGAAGTATGAAAGGATGAATTGTGAAGAGTAATGATAAACGGAACATAAAGAAACACATGCGGGATAATTTTCAAATGTCGTTCTACATCTAATTTATCTTATCACTGAATTATTTATTTATTTTTAATAATCTTCTGCTCTGTATGTTGATTCAGAGAACCATCTAGAGCAAAACATAATATAATATCAAAATATTAAAAAAAAAAAAAAAGGAAAATCCGCGTAGTTGGCGATCTATGGATACGCTCCAATAGACTGACTGGGTTACCTAGTTGTTAAATAAATAAGGAAAACTAAATCTTTTTTTTTTGACAAGGAATTTCTTCATTTTAAAGTGTTGCATTTGGATATTTCTTGGGGTCTTGTAATTCGCATACAAATATTTTGCTTTGAACAAATACACCGTGGCCCAGTGGCCAAGTGGTAAGGCGTTGGTCTTGTAAACCAAAGATCCAGGGTTCAAACCCCTGCTGGGCCTTTTTTTTTTTTTAATTAAATATATTTTTTTTCAAAAAATTATATTTTTTTCCTTTATATATATATATATATATTTTTTTTTGCTTATCCCCCTAGTACACGTGGTACAGGCCATGATAATCATGGTGGGTAGTTAGCGACTGCTTTTACTGTAAGTGCACCACATGTCTACACATGTGAAAAGCAGTTCGACTTATATATATATGATTTGATAGAACCAATCTTCTTAAAAATCTACCTCGATATCTAATTTATTTACATTTATTTACACCACCAATAATAAACGGGGGATTTTCTCTACGGTACTTTATTTACAACCAAGAGAAACACTTGCAACACACGTAATAAAAGTAATTTTTACGTATTTTTTAATATCAAAAACAAAAAAAAAAATGACATATCCTAACCGCTCACGTTGACATTTTAGGTGGCAGAGCGCCATCTAGTGGAACAAAAACCAACTAAACGTTGTTTTAACTTGTTCCGTGATTTTTGGACAATTTAGTTTATTTCTGTTCCACTAGATGGCGCTCTGCCATCTGAAATGTCATATGAGCGATCAGTATATGTCATTTTTTGTTTATAATATCAACACCTGACCTTTGTTTTCGTATTTGTTCACGATGTTTACTATAAAAATAAAAGCAGTTAATTTATATTTGACATTAGAAACTCTCCCGAAAGTTTCCCAAATTGTGAACAAAATTGTCTGTGTCTCCTTCAGAAAAAAAATAGACGAACTGCGATATCAAAGACTTTCCACTTCCTTAAGTTATGTCCATGAGTGAAGTTTTTTTTTTATTTAACAACAACAAAAAGCCTTTATTTAGGGTCACTGACCCTATACAGGATTCACCAGAGGTATGCATAAGAACAAAGCAGTGAGACAAAGGAAACAACGATATAGACAGAAGAAAACAAAAAACAAGAAAGAAAAAGAGGGAAGCAAGAAAAACAGCACAAAAAGAGTAGCAGTAAGAAAGTGAGGAGTGAGTGTCACTTGGCTTTCTTCTGAGATATGGACTTGTGGAAACCATAAAACGCCGTAGCAATATACTTATTCTGGGTCATATTGTAAATTATTGATGGAAGTGATTTTTTTTTTTTAATTAACAAACCGCCTACAGTGCCCTCGATACACCACTCAGTCGACACGGTGTACCTACTGTAGAGTTGTATGAACCGTTGATTTCCCACAACCCGGGATTGAATGCCGCATTGAATATACTTTTTTTTATGAATAAAAAAATGTCTTCAATGGCCTCCGATTCTTGCAAAAGTCCAACCCCAACAGCGAATACAAGTAATCAAACAGGGTTCTGGCACATTTTTAAGTGAAAAAGTCGAACTTCGCTTTCCACATGTGCAGACATGTGGTGCACTTAGAGTAAAAGCAGTCACTAACTACCCACCATGATTATCATGGCCTGTACCACGTGTACTATGGATAATGAAATACTTACAGTATCACCTCTACAAAACACCCACCATGATTATCATGGCCTAATCCAAGTTTACTATGGACAATGAAATACTTACAGTATCACCTCTACAAAACACCCACCATGCTTTTCATATCCTATACCACGTGCCTTAGAAATATATATTTTTGAAATGCTAGAAATTTTATCCCTACAAACTACCCACCATGATTATCATGGCTTCCATATCATGAGTACTTGGGAGAAGAAATAACAACAACAAAGGATAGGAAAACTGATTTATTCTCCGCCAGTGTGGTTAGACGCTGCACTTACACGCGCCGTCCTGGCACTTGCACGTCCCCCCCGTGCACGACTTGTAGCACTCCACGAACTTGGCGACGTAGTTCGGACCTTGGTCCTTCAGCGTCCTGCACGGTCACGTGACAGAAGGTTTTTACAGTAAGTTGGAGGAAGGGTGGTGTCTAAACCGCTGGTTTTCTACCGCTACGACCCCGGTTCGTAACCCGCATTAGGCACTTTCTTTCTAATTAAAAAAAAAAAAAATGACCCAATGGCCACTGGATTCTTGCAAAAGTTCAACCCCACCAGCGAGTACAAGTAACCAAACGGGGCTCTGGCATATTTGTAAGTGCAAAAGTCGAACTGCTTTTCACATGTGTAGATATGAACTTACAGTAAAAGCAGTCGCCAACTACCACCCACCATGATTATCATGGCCTGTACCATGTGTACTTGGGATTTTAAAAAACAACAATTAGAATGAAACAAACACCATTTACAGTAACTGTATCCCCCTAGTGTTCAGGTAAAATATATAAATGGCCGTCACCTAGATGTCCTGTCTGGATACAGTGTATTACAATCCTGAAATACATTTGTTCATTAAGACAAATATAAAACGACAACAAATTAAAACATATTTAATCTCTTCATATATATGTTTTTTACTTTTAATTAGACAATTTTAAATTATATTAAGACATTTTTCATTTTAATTTATACATTTTTCATTTCAATTTAGACATTTTCAATTTCAATTTAGTAATTTTAATTTAGACATTTTTCATTTTAATTTAAACACTTTCAATTTTAATTTAGACATTTTTCATTTTAATTTAGACATTTCCAATTTCAATTTAGACATTTTTCATTTTAATTTAGACATTTCCAATTTCAATTTAGACATTTTTTATTTTAATTTAGACACTTTCATTTTAATTTAGTCATTTTCAATTTTAATTTAGACATTTTTCATTTTAATTTAGACACTTTCATTTTAATTTAGACACATGGACTTTTTATAGAAAAGTGTCTAAATTAAAATGAAAATGTCTAAATAAAAAATTAAAATGTCTAAATTAAAATGAAAAGTGTCTAAATTAAAATTGAAATTGTCTAATTAAAAGTTAAAAACCTATAAAACAACAGACAAATTCCTAGAAGTGAACCCCGTATGATATTTAATATAGTACTTCATTGTAAGAAAATTTTAACTATTGTTGACACGTCTGTTTCTTTTTAAAAATAAATAATTTTCGTTTGCTCTTACTGCAATGATAAAATAATGGAAGGGTTCACCACTGATGAGCCTGGCCCTCCCATTATTTTATCATTACAGTAAGGGCAGAGAGATAATGCTGAAAATGTATTTATTCTTAAAAGAAACATAGGCGTCAAAAATAATTTAAAATTTTTACAACAGATGGCGCGCTAATTCATCATGTTAATAGTACTTCATTATTCGATGTAATTACTGAGCTAAAAAAAAAAACACGACACGCTGATTGGCTGATTAAGGTAATGTGATAGCAGTTACCCAATCAGCGATTGAGGACACCATATACAATCATGGACAAAACTTAAGTAAGTGGAAGGTCTTTGATGTCGCCGGTCGTCTATTTTTATTTATTTTTTGAAGGAGACTGAGTCAATTTTGTTCACACTTGGTTATCTTGTGTGTTTTCAATAAATTTTTATCAAATACCTTTCAGAGTTATTGTCCCGATATACACACACAAAGCTTTATTAAGACCACCGGTCTTATACAGATTCGCCATAGGGAGAAAGGAATCATAGATGGAGCTCCTGTACACCAGGCAGCGCTGTCCCGATATACATGCTAAAAGGCACAACTTCCTTAAGTTTTGTCCATGAGTGTATCTTTCAGAGTTATTGTCTCAATCCCGATATACATGCTAAAAGGCACAACTTCCTTAAGTTTTGTCCATGAGTGTATCTTTCAGAGTTATTGTCTGAATCCCGATATACATGCTAAAAGATACAACTTCCTTAAGTTCTGTCTATAAGTGTATCTTTCAGAGTTATTGTCTGAATCCCGATATACGAGTATAAGCTAAAAGGCACAACTTCCTTAAGTTTTGTCCATGAGTGTATCTTTCAGAGTTATTGTCTGAATCCCGATATACATGCTAAAAGATACAACTTCCTTAAGTTCTGTCTATAAGTGTATCTTTCAGAGTTATTGTCTGAATCCCGATATACGAGTATAAGCTAAAAGGTACAACTTCCTTAAGTTTTGTCCATGAGTGTATCTTTCAGAGTTATTGTCTGATTCCCGATATACATGCTAAAAGGTACAACTTCCTTAAGTTTTGTCCATGAGTGAATCTTTCAGAGTTATTGTATGAATCCCGATATATATGCTAAAAGGTACAACTTCCTCAAGTGTTGTCCATGAGTGTATCTTTCAGAGTTATTTTCTGAATCCCGATATACATGCTAAAAGGTACAACTTCCTTAAGTTTTGTCCATGAGTGAATCTTTCAGAGTTATTGTCTGAATCCCGATATATATGCTAAAAGGTACAACTTCCTTAAGTTTTGTCCATGAGTGAATCTTTCAGAGTTATTGTCTGAATCCCGATATACATGCTAAAAGGTACAACTTCCTTAAGTTTTGTCCATGAGTGAATCTTTCAGAGTTATTGTCTGGATCCCGATATATATGCTAAAAGGTACAACTTCCTCGAGTTTTGTCCATGAGTGTAAACATATGAAAACGTATATATAAGGGTAGATATTTGAGTTTTGCCATGATACTCACTGGATCCCCCTCTCCAAGCCCATCTGCTCAGTCTTGGACAAGGTGTTGAAAAACTTGATCTCAGGGATGGTGAACGGAATCTTGACTCCTGTCGTCGGCAGCCATCCTGGAGCTTCGTCGTCTGCAGCGGCACACGGTCAAATTTCACCTTCCTCCAACCACTCTATGATTACAAAAATTAGCATAAGACACGCCGCAACTCTTTTTTATTTGCTTTTTTAAAGGAAGATTTCGGGCACATGCACTTATTTAGCTAACTAAAAAAGAAGACAGAGGTTGTTCACACTTGGTTATCTTGTGTGCCTTCAATAAATGTCACTGTATTATCTTTCAGAGTTATTGTCTTAATTCCGATATACATGGTAAAAGGTAAAACTTCCTTAAGTTTTGTCTATGAGTGTATATTGGTTATCTCGTATGTCTTCAATAAAGGTCACTGTAATATCTTTCAGAGTTATTGTCTGAATCCCGATATACATGTTAAAAGGTACAACTTCCTTAAGTGTTGTCCATGAGTGTATCTTTCAGAGTTATTGTCTCAATCCCGATATACATGTTAAAAGGTACAACTTCCTTAAGTGTTGTCCATGAGTGTATATTGATATAGAAACTCGATATAATTCTACAAATATCTTCTGTAACCAATGTTTTGAATAAAAGATGATCCACCAACTTATGCTACTTCATGTTTTGACCATGGACCAAGACAGGGAGATCCGTTATAAGGTTTTTGAAATGACGTTTTTATTGAAAAATATTGGAAATTTTAATATTGTCTCTTTCTCTGGGTTTTATTTCGCTTCCACACAATTACCTGAGACTTCTTCAGCGAAAGTTACGCCCAGGACGACCGCTAAGAGGAGCCACTTCATCTACAACACAGCAAAGTCACAAAGTCAAAAATAAAATATTTAAAGCTCTCTGTGAAAGATTAAACAACACCTTTTTAGAGAATATTGGTAGTTTGGCTGTCTTCCATATACAGTTAAACCTGTTTATAGCGCCCCCTCTTGGGACTCACCAAAATAGGGTGATATAGAGAGGAGATGCTATAGACAGGTCACTTTTAATGTAAAATGTTTACATTTTAATGTTTAAAATCGGGCGCTATTTAGAGGAGGCGCTATAGACAGGTTTAACTATATATATGGAAAAGACGGCCAGAAGGAAAGGAAATTTGCATATAACAATTTTGAAAAAGCTCACAGATATATTACTTAACAAGAAAATATAATAAATTTCTCTCGGCAACACTGTATTATAATATGATGCACTAGCGCGCCATCTGTTATCAAAATTTAAAACTATTTTAAAGGCGTAAGATTATTTTTGATATTAATTTGATAATGGTATATTAAACTGGCGAAACCGCTGAGAGGTTTCACCACTGATGAGCCAGGCCCTCTCATTAATTTTTCCATTGCAGTAAGGGCAGTAGAAATTGTTTAATATCAAAAAGAATCTTACGCTTTTAAAATAGTTTTTAATTTTGACTGTATTATAATGTTGAACCCATCTCTCTACAATATCTTAGTAAATAAATCTCTCTAGAGTTTCTAACAACTTCAATTCACTACAAACACCACAATATGGAGTGAACAGAAATTTCTTCAAGATTGGTTTCCATTTTGACGCTGGAGGACAATACGAACCTTCAATGAGTGATCCTTGGCCTCACCCGGCGATGGCCACCCATCCCCAGGCTCCAACAGGGCTTTGTCTATATTCCGCTTTATGTATCCATCGGGGCTCAAAAATCAATCATTCTGGCTAGCAATAGTAAATAGAGATATTTCCGTGATCCTTGGTTATGAGTGTCCACGTGCAACTTTGTGAAATGAAGACCTCCAATGAGAGACCACCTCCAAAAGAGACCAGTAGTATCCTTGTCTTTTAACTGGGTTTCCACGAGATATTCTACTCTATATTCTAACTGTGAACATTTGAGTATTTTCTGCCATGTGTTTAGTGCCGATAATTTTTATATGAAGCTATGTTGGGTGATGCAGTATTTCATTCTGAGAAATATGCTGTACTGTAGGTAGACAAACTTTCAAACATTTTCTTCATCACAGCACTTGTCTGTAGATACTCTAGAGCCGTAATTGCCATCTACTTTGCCTCTACATTCGCGAACTCGTGCTCAGCACTAGCTTCAATGTCTTCTTCTACTGAGGGTGGGCCACATGGTCTCTCCATATCTCCCTCCTTCAATGCCTTCCTCTACTGAGGGTGGGCCACATGGTCTCTCCATATCTCCCTCCTTCAGTGTCTTCCTCTACTGAGGGTGGGCCACATGGTCTCTCCATATCTCCCTCCTTCAGTGCCTTCCTCTACTGAGGGTGGGCCACATGATCTCTCCATATCTCCCTCCTTCAGTGCCTTCCTCTACTGAGGGTGGGCCACATGGTCTCTCCATATCTCCCTCCTTCAGTGTCTTCCTCTACTGAGGGTGGGCCACATGTTCTCTCCATATCTCCCTCCTTCAGTGTCTTCCTCTACTGAGGGTGGGCCAAACGGTCTCTCCATATCTCCCTCCTTCAGTGTCTTCCTCTACTGAGGGTGGGCCAAACGGTCTCTCCATATCTCCCTCCTTCGGTGTCTTCCTCTACTGAGGGTGGGCCAAACGGTCTCTCCATATCTCCCTCCTTCGGTGTCTTCCTCTACTGAGGGTGGGCCAAACGGTCTCTCCATATCTCCCTCCTTCAGTGTCTTCCTCTACTGAGGGTGGGCCAAACGGTCTCTCCATATCTCCCTCCTTCAGTGTCTTCCTCTACTGAGGGTGGGCCAAACGGTCTCTCCATATCTCCCTCCTTCGGTGTCTTCCTCTACTGAGGGTGGGCCAAACGGTCTCTCCATATCTCCCTCCTTCAGTGTCTTCCTCTACTGAGGGTGGGCCAAACGGTCTCTCCATATCTCCCTCCTTCGGTGTCTTCCTCTACTGAGGGTGGGCCAAACGGTCTCTCCATATCTCCCTCCTTCAGTGTCTTCCTCTACTGAGGGTGAGCCAAACGGTCTCTCCATATCTCCCTCCTTCGGTGTCTTCCTCTACTGAGGGTGGGCCAAAGGGTCTCTCCATATCTCCCTCCTTCGGTGTCTTCCTCTACTGAGGGTGGGCCAAACGGTCTCTCCATATCTCCCTCCTTCGGCGTCTTCCTCTACTGAGGGTGGGCCAAACGGTCTCTCCATATCTCCCTCCTTCGGTGTCTTCCTCTACTGAGGGTGGGCCAAACGGTCTCTCCATATCTCCCTCCTTCAGTGTCTTCCTCTACTGAGGGTGGGCCAAACGGTCTCTCCATATCTCCCTCCTTCAGTGTCTTCCTCTACTGAGGGTGGGCCAAACGGTCTCTCCATATCTCCCTCCTTCGGTGTCTTCCTCTACTGAGGGTGGGCCAAACGGTCTCTCCATATCTCCCTCCTTCAGTGTCTTCCTCTACTGAGGGTGGGCCAAACGGTCTCTCCATATCTCCCTCCTTCGGTGTCTTCCTCTACTGAGGGTGGGCCAAACGGTCTCTCCATATCTCCCTCCTTCAGTGTCTTCCTCTACTGAGGGTGGGCCAAACGGTCTCTCCATATCTCCCTCCTTCGGTGTCTTCCTCTACTGAGGGTGGGCCAAACGGTCTCTCCATATCTCCCTCCTTCGGTGTCTTCCTCTACTGAGGGTGGGCCAAACGGTCTCTCCATATCTCCCTCCTTCGGTGTCTTCCTCTTACTTGTCCGCGCGGTCTTCCCGTTGATCTTTCGCTCCACAATCGTCAAGCAGTGTTTCCCCCGCTGACCCACGTATCACATGTCCATTTTCGTTGTTTTATAAACATCATAAGCTGGCGCTATTTTCTCATTCGATTAATAACCTGTTTTTTTGTCATCTTATCTGCCCATGGAATCTTGAGTGCTCTTTATAAAGGTACAGCTCGAAGACAGCACCTCTGCCTAGATGTAAACGTCGCCAGAAAATTAAATCAACAAACCTCGTTTTCTTTTTAGTGACCGAGGGGACTAGGAAGTATAGTTAAAGAACTTACCTTGAATCGAATGAAAGCTTAAGCGATTACAAGGTATCCCTTTATACAACGCCAGGAAACGCCATCTGTTCTGCCATATGTAACCCATTGTAGCATTGTTCGTCTGATTCTACCTTTCTCCAATATGTTAATTTGATAGCAGAGAGATTGGCGGCGTGTGAGAATTCACACCATTCTTATCTTCCAGGTTCAAAATAACTTTCTTAGGTAGAACTCAAAAAGACCAACTCAGGTTATGGTATTTACAGTGAGTAATAACTCCGCCTTTGCCGGTCACAAGCCCGGATGAAAAAAGAGGAGGGGGAGCAGTAACAAGCTCACTAAAAAACCTGGGCTCAGCTGACCTGGCTGATAGTACCCTGTAAGGGCTCCTAATCCAGAGATACAGGATGAGCAGCGTTTGTACTCCATGTTAGGAGTGGCTGCACCTGGCGTCTGTTCCTCATGTCAGAGGCGACCATTTCTTTTGGAGCTAAGTCGGCCTGCCACTGAGTAGTGCTCCCAGTCTTGATGACAAAGTCATACGTATTCTACTTCACCCAGTGTGGAGATAAGAAAGAAGATAATATGTACATCAAATTTACACTATATTTACATGGTTAGTGGTGTGGGATATTGTAATGTTCTTTTTCTGTAATGGGTTGTTTTCCTCATTTATTTTGTTCTGACCAAATGTTTCCATTTTTACTTTGAATGAAATATTGAAGACAGAGAGAACTACAGGGTTATACAATCTCTTGTGCATCGCGACAGACACCTCTGAGGGGTATTTATACAACGACTATTCCTTCTTCTTTCTTATCTCCACTCAATCATATTAGGGTATCAAGCTTGTAGAGCGTGAGACTTGACAACCAT
This sequence comes from Cordylochernes scorpioides, assembly GCA_030710605.1. Taxonomy (NCBI): domain Eukaryota; kingdom Metazoa; phylum Arthropoda; class Arachnida; order Pseudoscorpiones; family Chernetidae; genus Cordylochernes; species Cordylochernes scorpioides. The sequence goes on along the minus strand of CP092865.1, from coordinate 101,713,368 downwards.
CATGACTGGGTGAAGTAGAATACGTCTGCCTTTGTCATTAAGACTGGGAGCACTACTCAGTGGCAGGCCGACTTAGCTCAAAAAGAAATGGCCGCCTCTAACATGAGGAACAGACGCCATGTACAGCCGCTCCTAACATGGAGTACAAACACTGTTCATCCTGTATCCCTGGAGACCTTACAGAGTACTATCAGCCGGGCCAGCTGAACCCAGGTTTTGACGTGACAACGTCTTAAATTAGGTTGCGGCTGGGAGTCACTTATGAAAAAGTGTAACGCCCGGTAACGTTACGATGAGTCACCGAACGAGAGTGCTGCGCGCGCAGCGCTAGAGAATTAGGCGCATTGAATCGGCGCATGCTTGTCTCTGTCTTTGTCTTTCTCGAACGTTCTTGGCGTTGGAAAAACAAGAAAGCGTCATAATACAAGTTCACACGTGTGGTTAAAGTATCGTCAGCTGTGTCTGTAGTGAAAATGTGGAGTGCTTAGATTCGTCATTTACAACAACTACAACAATAAAGGTAAATAATTGTACACTGATATTTCATTATCGTAAACTATGATTGATTGATTAATTGTTAGATTGACACAAAAGTTGAGAAACTGAGTTTATAGGTTATGTCATACTATTGATAAATGTTGATAGTGTTAAGTAAATTATTAGTTTGAAATTAATTAATTAATTAATTATTATTTTACAAATTTTAAATAGTTTCAAATTTATTTAGCAAAAATTTGAACCTTCGATCTGAATAAATGTTTTGATTTTCGAATTGATTCTTTAAAATTACAAATATTAAGAAAAAGTGGCAGATATAAGAAAACTTTATTTAAACTGTGTTGAGCAAGAATTTTAACATCTAATATAAGTAAATGTTTTAATTTTCAACTTCATCATTTACAATTACAAATTTTATTTAATTTCAAATTTATTTAGCAAAAATTTGAACCTTCGATCTGAATAAGTGTTTTGATTTTCAAATTGATTCTTTAAAATTAAAAATTCATCCATTCAATTTCAAATGTTCAACAGGAATCACCACTCTCAAAACAATGGAAACGGTGCCTTCAACTTCCAGTACTTCAATGGAGACGGAGGATATCGTGCCGTCAACGTCTGCAGTACCTTTCGTTGTTCCACACACCACCTCTACCGCCAGAACGAATGCTCAGCGACAACGTGAGTACAGACTACGAAAAGCATTGACCAGAACTCCTGAACAAGTAAGAGCCTTTGCAAAAGCGGCTGCGGAGAGGCAACGCAGGTTCAAGCTACGTAAATCTGCTAACATAGCCCTCACCAGCGGTACGTCAGAGTCACCTGCTTCAACGTCTTGTTCTGTGGTGGAGAGAACAAGCGTTCCTGTCGTGGCGGAGAGAACGAGCGTTCCCCTAACTAACGCTCAACGGCAACGTGCATTCCGACAACGTAGAGCAGCATCTTCTCGGACTGATGTACAACCGACTACTTCTTCAAGCCAAACAGCAATACAACTGGAACAATCCACCTGGTATACCAAATGGTCATCGTCAATACGGAGATTTCAATCTACTTTCCTGGACAACGATTTTGGCCATGCTTGCTCGGTTTGTGACAGATTGTGGTTCAAGAATGACCTTAAAACCATCACTGCACTACAACTGAAGGTAATCTCGGATTGGTACGTTAAGGAAAATCGGCAGCTACGCAAGGAGGATTATACAAAGTCTTGCAACACCTGTAGACAATTACTGAATAAGCGTAAGCTTCCTACTCTCGCAAAGGTCAACGGCTTCTCATATCCTGACATACCTCCAGGTCTACCGCCTCTGGATCCTATCAGTGAACGTTTGGTCTCACCGCGCCTTCCATTTATGCAAGTGCGTCGACTGCGTCATGATTTCTCTTATGGAATTATTGGACAAGTGATAAACGTCCCAGTCAACGTACAAGACATGGTAAAATGCTTGCCTCGCCATCTAGAAGAGGACGATGTTATCAACGTTAACATCAAAAGGAATCTTGCACACAGAACAAATTACATCAGCGGGTACATGTCTAAGCGTACGGTCAAAGAATGGTTAGATGTACTTCAAAATTCAAGTCTATATCGTTTGTACGATATCAAAATAGATTTGTCAAGACTGCAGCCTGCATTGCCATCAGATGAAGGCCTTCAAGATGATCCTGCTAATCGGATCGAAGCAATCTCCGCCGAATATACGCCCGAGTCTGAAGTTCTTGCTGCGAGACAGCACACACTACTGTGGAATGAAGAGGATTGTCTTGACATCGCACCAGGACATCGAGAAACGCCTCTTAACATCATTTATGACCGTCATGCAGAAGAACTATCATTTCCTGCGATATACTTCGGAGAGCCCCGCCGTTTCAACATGAACATTTCAGTGACACCGTACATGATGGCGACCAGTGAAATACGACGGAGTGACAGGCGTGGAGCCACGCCTCAAAAAGTCTTATACGATGCAATGAAGATTCTACGTCTGCGAATGGTCGATGGGATTTACAGCACATTCCGAAGTGTTTCGATCACAGAGAGCGTAACTCGACGCATGTTAGAGGATCCGGAGTAGTCTAAGTCGCTTTCTGTGTATCTTTCCATGTTGAATATTTTCTTTGTATATTTGTATGTACATTTAGCGCGAGTGTCCCTAGGGGGACATAGCGTTTTGAATTGAAATAAATAAATAAATAAATCATCTCCCTATTTGCTATATAAGAAGAAACACAAGTCAGGGAGAATAGCTTCTTTTATAAGAGAACGATCGTACAAGCTATCGGGCAAGACGTCCTTCTACGGGTACAGAATTACATGAGTGGGTTTATATATATGCATTTTATGACAGCGCAAGTGTCCCTAGGAGGACATGGCGCTTCAAATTGAAATAAAATAACAATATATGCATTTTCATGAAAGATTTTTAACATAATTCTATGAAAGTTGCTGAAACTACGTTAAAAGGAACAACTATCGACTTGACTTTCGCAAGACACATTACAGCAGAAACACTTCCTTTCATTTCATATTTCTCCTATCATCGTCCTATCCTCAACAAAATCACTCAAATAGGAATTAGTTAAGTTTAAGTTTACATGTACAATGTTTTAGTAAACAAAATATATTTCTATAGTTAAAATTTGTGCAATTCTTATTTTCATTCAATTCCTTGTTCCTATTGTGCAATTTAATTATATTCATATCAATAAATATTCTACCGTTGTCACGTAAAATCTTCGCCCGTAAAACCGACTTTACAGGCAACCATTGTTTTACCGAGCTTGTTACTGCTCCCCTCCTCCTTTTTCATCCGGGCTTGGGACCGGCAAAGGCGGAGTTACGACTATTCCTGAGATTCACAAGTTATTTTCTTCAGAGAAGAACACCGTCATGTTTGATGGTGTGTGCTGAGGAGGACAGCAGCCTTTCACTTTCTGTTTTGCTTCATAGCCCCTGAGCGTCATCGTGGACACAGTTAATATGAAATTAAGGTGTAGCGAGAAATATATTATAGACAGTACAGTATAACCTCCATGAGAGGACACTCACGCTAAAGGACACCTCTCTATAAAGGACAGTTTTCATTTGCAAAATTACCATTTTTACTATTTAGTAGCTTACCGGTAAGAGGACATCTCTCCATAAAGGACACTTTGGCCCTGCAATTAGGTGTTGTCCTTTACAGGGAGGTTCTACTGTAGTTAATTTTATTTCTTATTTTTTTAAGATCACACACATAATTCTACCCTCAAATATGTTGTATAAATGTTTTTTTCAAATTCCTATTTCTATGTTGTATGTGGGGTGATATATTGAACAAGTGTTGGGAACGTATTTTTTCATCATTTAAACTTGTTTATTTTGTAAAGTGTATCAGTTAAAGTAGAAAACACACTATACTGTAATTTTAAAATATTTTTATTGCAAGTTAAGATCAATATCAAAAATCGTGACTATTATAGACGCGTAAGATTCTTTTTAAATATAAACAATTTCTACTGCCCTTACTGCAATGGAAAAATTAATGGGAGGGCCTGGCTCATCAGTGGTGAACCCTCCCAGCGGTTTCGCCAGTTTAATCTATCATACAGCTGTTATATTGCATTTTTTCTGGCGAAACCGCTGGGAAGGTTCACCACTGATGAGCCAGGCCCGTCCATTAATTTTTACATTGCAGTAAGGGCAGTAGAAATTGTTTATATTTAGAAAGAATCATACGCGTCTATAATAGTTCCGAATTTTGATAACAGATGGCGCGCTAATGCATCATAAGATCAATATATTGAAATTAGTTCAAGTGGTCGTTAAATTGCGATTGTTTATATTTATTGAATGTATTCTCCATTATTAGCTACGAAAGATTTGAGGCGAGTGCGGAAATAAACACAGGCCTTGGTGACGATGACTTTGTCCATTTGGGTCATCACTGTGTGCTTTCTTGACAGACTGGATGATGTTGTGGGGGGCTTTGTTGACATCTCTCTCTCACCAACTTCACAGGCATCAAGGTGGTTGCAGTCTCTGGAGAGTTAGAAGACCAAATATATCAGGACTTCAGTGACTGGGGATGTTGAATGTCAGCCCTGCTTGTGTCTTGCCTTGTGTCCTGTTCTTTGCCTTGTAGGCTGGAGCTGAGTTCTGTTGAGGGCATTGATGTATATAGTTGTTTAATTGTTTTGCATAATATTTCATTTATAAATTCATAATTTAGTCTGTGAAAATAAAAATATTGGACTGGTGACCAAAAACAAACTGTAAATAGATGGCTTAATGTTATGTAGTTATGATATATAATTAACTGTGATGGTTATGTAATTTTGATCTTCATTGAATAAATTATATAAAGTTTAAATGTGTTTTAAACTTTAATAACAAGCACAAAACAGACATAATTAATTCCTACGGCCACCATGTCTATCCAAGGCGGTCTCCAGGACATTGGTGTCGGTGTCAATATTCTTCTTGAGGCCTTGTTCAACGAAGTAGGGAGGTGTAACATCAACGATGATGACGCCAAAGACCATCGCAAAGACCAGAAATATTTTATGCATAAAGACAGACACCTCTGAGGGATCTTTATAGATTCAACGACTATTCCTGAGATTCACATTTTGGTCCTGGTCGAAGTTATTTTCTTCAGATAAGAACACAGTCATGTTTCATGGTATGCATTGAGGATGACAGCAGCCTTTCACTTTCAGTTGCTTCATAGCCCCTGAACGTTCTCTGACTTTAGACCAAGGTTCACGTTGACATTTCGACTATTGCTATTGTGTCAGTGCCCAACTCTTTAGCTTTCCGAGGCCTTCATCATTCTTCACCTTGACATTTTTGACAAATTCTTCGTCTCTTATCCTGTTTGATCCCTTTTCCCTTGAAGACGTTCCTTCTTGGCCACTTTCAGCTTCATTACACTGGATAAACAATGAATTTGGGCAGCTTGTGAAATTCCATGATCTATTTTGGGTTCTTTCTCTCGCGATAGAAACAATGATGGCTGCTCAATTTTATACATTATTATACATCAATACTTATAATATGATGCATTAGTTTCGAATTTTCATACATCAATACACTGCACACACACACATGTACTGTTAAATTTTACATAAAAACAGCTACGGGAGTGAAGGAAAGAATTAATTTAGAAAGTTTTATTAAATTTATGGGGGCGTTGCCAAGATTGATTTCAACTTACCTGCTACTTTATAGAAGACTAGACGGGTGACCCGGGCTTCGCCCCGGGATTGACCCGTGTGCATATCTACCCGAGTGATATATATTTAGATAAGTTTTTTTTTATAATTGTTTGTTATTAGCATTATCTATTTGTTTGCATCAGCATAATTTAATCTAATCTTTGATAGAGGGCGCTGTTCGTGAGTTAATTAGAATAATTTGAATATATAGTTTTAAAAATTGATTTATATATTTTTAAAATAGCCTATCGTCTTCCCAGTATTTTTTACCTATGTATGGAAATTTTGGTTTTAATAAGTGAACAACTGCGAATTTGTATACCGGACATACAAACAAACAAACAAACATACAAACAAACAAACATACAAACATTGATTTTTATATATATAGAAGATATTCCATTTTAAAATAATGTTTTTGGTACATTATAAAAGTGTATTTATAAATGTTTGCGCAACTTATTGTCTTCTATGTATGAGCAGCGACGTTCGGCAATATTTCTGCATCAATGTTTCCGGGAAATAAGACTCTGCTATAGAATAAATTGGTCCACAGACCATCCCAACAGTCCTTAATGACTTTCTAGAGACCATCTAGCGCAGGGGTGGCGAACGTGCGGCCTTAAGGCTGCATGTGGCCTTTTCTTGCCCAAGTTGTGGCCTTTTCATAAATTCAAAATTATAATTTTTGTTTCGCAGTTTTTGATATAGGCTTAGCAAAAAATACGATGTTTCCTTTTAAGGATTTCTAGTTGTTTTTGTACTCACGTATGTTGTAGTTACGAGGACATCCCTTTAGATAAAAACATATATATATTTATTTAAGGAACGACTTGTTCCATTACAAATTGTTGTAAACAAGCGAGCAAAGAATCAAACAGAAAAGTCATGAAGCGTAGAAGTGTGACGTAATAGTAGTGACGTCAGCATCGATGATGATTAAAGTCAAAATTGCGTAACAATTCCCTCCTTACTTTGTCTTTATTCCCACGATGCTGAGGTTCTCCAGGTGTTTCTTCATCTGGTCTCGGGATAGGTCCTTTGTGAAGATATCCGCCTCCAGGTCCTGAGATGGCTTGTACAGAAGGCAGATGTCTCTGGATTCATAACAGTCTCTCAAGAAGTGGTACTTTCTGTTGATATGTCTATACAGCGACTGCTTTGTTTAGGGCTGGAGATCCAGTTGATCAATGACTGACTGTCTGTATAGATCGCAGTTGGTTTTTCCATGAAATTCCATTCTTCCAGCTCTCGTAACAGGTTTATTATCCACTTGATCTGACAGCAGCTTTCACAAGCAGCTATCATTTCCGCTTCCATTGTGGAGAGGGCGACGAGTGGTTGTTTACTACTTTTCCAGTCTATAGTTGCTTCGCCGAGCTTCAATGCATATCCGCCGTAGGATTTTCCATCATGAGTGGTCGACCACCTGGCATCGGTGTAGGACTTCAGGATTCCAGTCTTTCCTCTTTCAAATTTCACTCCTAGGTCAATTGTTCCTCGTAGGTATCTCATCACTCTTTTGATTGCTGTCCAGTGCATCTGTTTTGGTTGTCTGGAGTACTGTGAAAGTTTTCTAGTGATGTAAGCGATGTCGGGTCTGGTGTTAACAGCTAGAAACATTAGCATTCCAAGGGCTTCTTGGTAAGTGTGCTGATCACAATTGTCATCTTCAATATGATTGTCCAAATTGATTTCTTTGGAACCTGGTGTTGGAACTTCCTTACAAGTTTCCATTCCATATTTCTGCAATATTTGTTGTACAATCCATAATATATGTATATTTTAAAAATAAGGCTTATTTTGGATTGTAATAAGATTATTTATCAATTCTATTATTTATTAATATTTATAAATATATATTTATATATTAATAAATAGTCTTATTACAATCCAAAATAAGCCTTATTTTTAAAATATTAAGTGCGTGATGACATCATGGTTTAATGTGGATAGTATCCTCTTTTCATGGCTGCGTTGGCTAGCATTCTGCGAGCGTCTTAGGAAGGCAGCAAGATGGCGTTAGATGTTTTGGGAGCTGAGGAAGAGGCTGGCGTCTCAAGTTAATGGGCGGTGTGGTCTCGAAACCGCTTTGCTTCCATTCTGGGAAATTTGTTTCCCAACCAGGTTTTGTTCTGTCGACTCTATATGTCATAAAAAGGGAGGAATAATCACACTAAAAAACACTCAAACAATAAGGCATTGGTTACATATAAGACACAAATAAATCTATATATATACAGGATGTACCAGGTAAATTGGGAATTTCAACAATGATATTTTAACTGAAATTTTTTGCAAGTAAAAATTAAAATATCCGAATGAAATTTGACACAGTAGTAGATAAAAGGATATAGTTTTTATTTATTCAATGTAGTTTCCATTATTAGCTACAACAGTCTCGAGGCGAGTGCGGAATGAAGCACAGGCCTTGGCGACGATGACCTTGTCCATTTGGGTCATCACCGTGTGAACTGCTTTCTTGACAGACTGGATGGTGGTATGAGGAGCTTTGTTGACATCTCTCTCAACAACGCCCCATACATAGTAGTCGAGGGGATTGCAATCTGGAGAATTAGGGGGCCAAATATCAGGACCCCAGTGACAAGGGACGTTAAGTGTCAGCCACGATTGTGTCTTTTTTGCCTTATGGGCTGGAGCTGAGTCCTGTTGGAAGACATACTTCCTTCCTGCGGCCACCATGTCCATCCAAGGCTTCACAACGGTCTCCAGAACATTGATGTAGGTGTCAGCGTTCATCCTAAGGCCCTTCTCAAAGAAATGGGGAGGCATGACATCACCTTCACTGCTGATAACGCCAAGGACCATTACGGAGGCAGGAAATTTCATGTGCATCACGACAGGTATCTCTGAGGGGTCTTTACATATCCAGCGATCATTCCTGGGATTTACCTTTTGGTCCACGTCAAAGTTCTTTTCGTCAGAGAAGAACCTTAGCATGCCAAAAGAGTCGTGTTTCAGGTTGTTGAGGAGGGCAGCAGCCTTTCCTTTTCTGTTATTCTTCATATTCTCAGTCAGCAACTGACCTTTCCGAAGGGCATAAGACTTGAGACCAAGGTCCTCATGGATAGTTCTGACAATTGTCATAGAGCCAACGTCCATTTCCTTGGCTATGGCCCTCATGCTCTTCCCAGGGTTTCCATCAATCTTCTCCTTGACATTTTTGACAAATTCTTCGCCTCTTACCCTGTCCGATCGACGCGAGTGCTTTTTCCTTGTAGCTATCCCCTCTTTGTTACTGTCGGCCTCATCAAACTGCTTCTTGACACGATAAATAGTGGTTTTGGGCAACTTAAGAAAATCCACTATCTCTTTGGGGCTCCTTCCGGCGCGCAGAGCAACGATGATGGCAGCTCGATTTTCAAATTCTCGGTTACTTTTCATCACTACACTGCGCACACATGTACTGTTGCATTTTACATGAATATGGCTACGTAATGAAAAAAAAAACAAGTTTTTAATCTCAAGTAGTTTTTGTTTTATGGACTGTCAAAGTTAGTCCCAATTTACCTGGTACACCCTGTATATAAATGAATGTCTGTGTGTGTGTGTGTTCTCTATAGATTCAAAAACTATACATCCAATCGCCGTGAAATTTTGGGATATTATTAGGTATATCCCCGGAAAGGTTTTCGAAAAATAATTTCTTGAATATCCTTAGAGTTATTTGCAGATTTGTAGCTTTAACTCGCAAGCAGCGCCACCTTGCGACGGAGATAGGCTTAGGTCTGCCGGATTAACAGTCCAAGTACCCACCGACCAATCAGAGGGGTCAAGATGTCCTGGCGCGCGAGGGCAGAGTTGGTGACACAGCTGTGCCAAGTAGACAAGAAAAAAAGGCTCGGCGGGAACTTCGTCCATCTTCCATAAACGACCATGATTTTATTCAACTTATCGAGTATTTTTCAAGGGACCGGGAAAAAATGTTCACTAGATAAAACGATGATTTTGTAATGTAGAAAATTAGGAAAGCCAAAATTCAGAATGACACGGCACACAGGGACCGGGAAAAAATGATCACTTTATCGAGAGATTCAAATATACGAGTTTCAAATTATCAAAATATATCTATTATTTTCGAGTATTTTTCAAGGGTCCGGGAAAAAATGTTCACTAGATAAAACGCTGATTTTGTAATGTAGAAAATTAGGAAAGCCAAAATTCAGAATGACACGGCACACAGGGACCGGGAAAAAATGATCACTTTATCGAGAGATTCAAATTTACGAGTTTCAAATTATCAAAATATATCTATTATTTTCGAGTATTTTTCAAGGGACCGGGAAAAAAATGTTCACTATATAAAACGATGATTTTGTAATGTAGAAAATTAGGAAAGCCAAAATTCAGAATGACACGGCACACAGGGACCGGGGAAAAATGATCACTTTATCGAGAGATTCAAATTTACGAGTTTCAAATTATCAAAATATATCTATTATTTTTTTTATAAGTTTATAGAGAATTGTTTTAACAAATGTTCGCCGGGTACATCCGCTAGTAATATATGTCATAATTTGTATATAATTAAATGCAACCCCGACCCACTATGTATGTACCATGTATGATTTTCGAAGACTTAATAAAGAACAAGGTAACTGGAGGGAAGCAAGTAGCATTAAGATATAGGAAGTAGACCTAAAGCTGGCACGACTATTCTGGGCACCCCTGTGTCAATATTGCAGGGGCAGAAACCGGACGTCTCTAGTGACCAGAAGTTATAAATGTTAAAGCTAACACCCAATATTTCCGGCAAAGACAGGACGTATCCAATATCCACAGAAGTTATATTAGTATAGAGACACCCCATACTTCCGACCCAAGATAGGACGTATTTGATAACACGGAAGTAAATAAAGTCAAAATAGCACTCGACACTTCCTATCAAGCAGACCACAGCTTTCATCAAGGAAAGCCGCGGGCCAATCAAAAGATAGCATCTAAATAGGTCAACCAATAGTGAAAAAGCATGTGATCATCTCTCAACCAATCAGAGAGAAACGGAGTCTTGGTGTTAAATCGAAAGGCAAGGATGGTCAGTTAGGTTTTCGCTCTCATAGGAACAACACCTGCAGTAGCGACTTGGCTCCCACCGAGTTCGGATCAGCCTTCGACTTGCTCCCGCCAAGGTAACATCTGTTCTAGAGATCTCTCTCTCAGCTCAGCTCATAGCTATGTCAATCACCGCCATGTGATCAGATAAGGAACAATCAAACCCGCTCCTTCTCAAACCTTCTTTCCTCCAATCCAGTTGCCTTTTATTTTCAAACCTCATCATGTGTCCTGATTATTCCTAACTGTGTGCTTCACTTACCACTCAACGACTGCGCTTCAATCAAATATCACCATTCGCATCCAACAACAAGAAATTCCGCAACGATATTGCCACAGAACGGTTAAGTCGACAGGATAAAGATTATGGAGCTTAATCAGGATCAAAATGGAAATTAACCCAGACACCAGCAAACCAAAAGGCAATGACAAACCAAGAGAGAAGAAACTGGCAACGAGCGGAAAGAGACTGACAACGAACGAAGCGACAAGACACCCCCTTGCGACGGTAATTTTAGAACTGACCGCCGCGCTACAAGGGCCAAGATCCACGCAACTGGAAGCGGTCTTCCGGAGCGCCACCCTCGGGACAGCCGACGCCCGCACCGCCGGTACGTGTCCGAACAACCTGACGCCACCGAGGAGTCGCCACCCGCCATGCCGTACCCGTGCACCCGGAAGCAAGCCACGCGACACGGACCCAGTGTACCGACAACGCGGTCCACTCGAATGGAAGCAGTACAAATGACTAAATTTCCCTTTCAATTGCGAGGACAGTGCAAAAGGTCCCGACCCGGTCCAGCAGATAGTCCAAGCCAGCCACACCAAGCCGAAGACGCCACAGTGGAGACTTTTCGAGAATAAGGTAGGCAATCCACCCAATGACACCATCAAATTGACTTTGGACTTGTATCTGACCCAGGACCTACCATGTACCTTTCTCATTGAACCAGACGCAGGTTCGAACATATTGCCGTATCATTTATACAATAGATTAAAAGCACAACTTCCCAATTTAAGTATTAAAAAACCTTCCCTTGATCTATCCACCCTAAATAGTTTTACGAAAATAATAGGACATTTAACTTTCCCTCTGACAATAGGCCAAATAACCCGTAGAGAGAACTTCCACGTGGTAAATGCATCCTTGCCATTTGGAGTTCTTACCTTAAAAACCCTTTATCAATATAAATTAAAACTAAATTATAATCGCGGCACTATTTTCCAACTTGGCGTCCCATTGTCTAATACTATCTACCACTTTAAACATGTATCAAATGAATGCAAGCACGGGCTAGGCCAAAACCTGTCCCAAAGGACTCGCACAGCACCCAAAGCTTTCACACATGGAAAACCTTGCCTGCATTCATTGCCCAAACCCCAAATATTTACATGCCCCCATTCTAATCTCACACCACGCAACTTTTCACTCAACCCAATTGCCAATACTTTATGCCCACCACATATAAAGCCACCACGACTCCAACCTACAATTCCAATAATGCCCAAAAAAGTGTCCGTACACCGACACAGCTCACCCACTTACCACACAAAATCCACACATGACCATACTTCACAACACCATAAACACGCAAATGTACCTCACAACATACACGCACCCATACGCCACCACGCAACAAACACGCACAACCCGCACAACAAACGCAACACGCACGCCAAAAGACAACAACAACAAACAAGCGCATGCACAACCGTTAAGGATAATACAATCATCCCGTCTACACAAAACATAGAAAAAAATTCACGCCACCAAACAACCACACAATCGAAAAACATTACGATCTTTCCTAAAAGCTGTGAACGCCTATAAAGAGTTCATTCCAGACCACGCCCGCTTGCGGACGCCACTTATCAACCTTCTAAAAAAGGATATCATGTGGATCTGGGATGACGAATGCCAGAAAGCGTTCACTAACCTGAAGGAAAACCTTACCACACACCCCACATTACACCTTTACCAGGAAGGTCTGCCATGCCAGGTGTACTGTAACACCTCAACATTCAGCATTACAGGCGTTCTTAAACAAGTCTACCCTGATGGGAAGACATACACCGTTCAACATTTCAGCCGATCTCTGCGTAGTCACGAGCGAAATTATTCAGACTTGGAACTACAATGCCTAGCCATTGTGGAAAGTGTGGATAATTTCCGCACCTGTCTAATGGACAGAAAGTTTACAATATTTTCTGACCATCCCGCATTGCAGTGGTTGAAAGAGATCAAAGCTCCGTCAGGCAGATTGTTTCGATGGAGGTTAAGATTGTCAAGATACGAATATGAGGTCCGTAGCATAAATGGAGTACAACAATATGAAACGGGCATTGGAACTCGTATCCCATTTTGTGGCTTTCTAGATGCGCCACTCATACAGAGCCAACAGTCTTCTCCACCGGGAAAATCTCGCGTGACTATAGATCACAATAAACTGCGCACCGTCTCCCGAAAAGGAGTACTTAAAACTATAGTCCCAAGTTCACTTACAACCAGACTCCTTAAGTCCGTACACACTCAACACCACCATCCAAACATCTCCAAGATGACGAGGCTCATCTCAGCACAATATTATTGGCAGAACATGACACAAGACATCGCAAAACAGGTAAAAACCTGCCCCACCTGCCGATTCGCTAGAAGAATCGATGAATACAAACAACCTGCACGTAAAAATACCGACACAAGTACCCAAACAAAACAAAATTCGTACATAAAGCACAGCGTACACACAACACAAATAATGCCAAAATTACCACATCCACGTCAGAGAAAAGATCACACATCTCAACCTAAACCAATTACCGCCGACATATCTCTAATAAAACCATTGACGATCAAGCAGGAGAACTGTAAACCTGACAACCAGCTCAATCATATCACAACACTCCCTAAAGATATCAAACAGGAAAACTGCGAACCTACCAATCATTCAAATTCTACAACTCACAAGGTTCAAGCAAATATTTCAGAGTCCCCAGTTACAAAAATGTGGACGAACATGGGACAATATCCTATCTTTCATCTGATTTTTATCCTGTGTTTGTTACTTCTGCCATACAACTGTATTCCAATTTTATTCATCGATTACTTGTTTATCTATGCCATGCCCGCTCAGAAAATCTTCGAACTACAAGAGGTAGTTTTTAATTTAGGACAAGCAGTTTTTCATTGTGGACAAGTATTTATAAAACTTCTCATAATTTTGGGAACCATCTTCGCAGAAAATCTAAATAAACTCCGAAGAGATAGCAGTAACTGAAAAAAATGACCAAACGATGTCGGAGAAGCCGTACTCCAAAAACAAGCCCCGAGCCGCACCAAAAATAAATAGACAGCAGGAAACGAGAATTTGAGACACCACGACGGAAGTGTAGTTCGCAGCGATAAATTCGGCCTCTGTAAACAAAGCGGAGCGCCCTCGTCCGATCTCCAATTTCATTCCCTCTCGTTTGCCCGACACACCCCACTTCCGTATCTCTAATTACAATGAGAAGATCCCCTATTGAGGTCAACTGGGAACCTCGCTATACCACCGATTTTGATTCCAGTTCGAGTCTACATATCGATTTTTACCAACCAACTCCACATCCACGAGACAACACATAGAACTAGCTCACACATTTCTTACACAATAGACTTCTAACATTTTTTCACAACACACACACAAAGACAAAAAATTACACCTAAAGGTTATATAGATTTCCATGTCTCCTGTACACACAGCATAAACGCACTTGAGGGCTAGAATCACGTTTTTCACCTAAGTGTCGCTACAGATGAGACAAAAAATTTATAGGGCATAATTGAGCAAGTAAAACATTTATAGGGAAAAATGGAGCAACCAATACATGTAGATCAGGGCATGTAGATACCATAGGGTTCAAACCAATACACCTTATTTTTCATATCAATCATTTCCATTATTTTTTCTCAATTAAAATTTAAATATTTAATCAATTTATCAATTTATTCAACTTATTATCAATTTTAATCATTAACTATCATTTTGTTTACCAATTAGTTTATATTATCATTTTCACTTATCAATTATCATTCTATTTACCACTTGACTTATATTGCCACAACTCAATTATCAACGAAAACCCACTGGTTTTCGATTAAACTAAAAACATTAAATCACCCTTTGTTGTTGAAACCTTTTTATTTTTCATTTTTTTTTCAAACACTCAACTTTGATTTCGTTCAACTTTTATTTTATTTTTATTTTTGATTTCTCAAAAGACCTAATAGAATTCCTTCGATTTCATTCCCAATCTCGAATAGAATATGGTTAGGCATTTTTCCTTTTTTTTTCACCATTCAACCAAGCACTCAACTTTGATTTCGCTCAAAAAACTTTTATTTTATTTTTATTTTTGATTTCTCAAAAGACCTAATAGAATTCCTTCGATTTCATTCCCAATTTCGAACTAGAATATGGTTAGGCATTTTTCTTTTTTTTTCTCACCATTCAACCAAACACACTCAATTTTGATTTCATTCAACTTCTTATTTCATTTTGTTTTGATTTCAAAGCACCTTATGAAATTTCCTCGATTCCTTTTTCTCAGAATTCGAGCAAAAAAGTAACTAAGCAGTTGTCTTTGTCACCATGCAACAAAATATTTTTCTTTTTCAACCAAACACATTCAATTTTGATTTCATTCAACTATTTTTATATTATTTTTATTTGATTTCAAAAGCCTTAATAGAACTCCCTCGATATCATTTCTTATCTCGAGTAGAATTCGTTTAGGCGCATTTTTTTGTTTTACCCACTATGTACCATAACCTTCATTGATTTCTTACAATTAAAAAATATTTTGATTTCTATTAATTATACTCAACCTATATCATCAACCCCATTCTATCTTACTTATGTCACCAGCAATGCTTGTATATAGCCCCTCAATACCTACAACTAATTTTCCCACAAAATTATTTTTCATTTTACAGAATTCTCTCAGGCTAACCCCTTCTTGAATTCTTCACATGTAGGGGGCGCATCTGTCATAATTTGTATATAATTAAATGCAACCCCGACCCACTATGTATGTACCATGTATGATTTTCGAAGACTTAATAAAGAACAAGGTAACTGGAGGGAAGCAAGTAGCATTAAGATATAGGAAGTAGACCTAAAGCTGGCACGACTATTCTGGGCACCCCTGTGTCAATATTGCAGGGGCAGAAACCGGACGTCTCTAGTGACCAGAAGTTATAAATGTTAAAGCTAACACCCAATATTTCCGGCAAAGACAGGACGTATCCAATATCCACAGAAGTTATATTAGTATAGAGACACCCCATACTTCCGACCCAAGATAGGACGTATTTGATAACACGGAAGTAAATAAAGTCAAAATAGCACTCGACACTTCCTATCAAGCAGACCACAGCTTTCATCAAGGAAAGCCGCGGGCCAATCAAAAGATAGCATCTAAATAGGTCAACCAATAGGGAAAAAGCATGTGATCATCTCTCAACCAATCAGAGAGAAACGGAGTCTTGGTGTTAAATCGAAAGGCAAGGATGGTCAGATAAATTTATTTAGGCTCCATACAACGAAGACCAGGGATGATATAGACAGTAATGTCCTTGCATCCCGCACAAATCAGTAGCTAGAAGTATAAATAAATAGTAAAAGAGAAAACATATTAAAGCAGCAAGCTAAGAGGGGTATTGCTAAGTGAAGTTTTATATACAGAAGGCAAAGAGGTATCTAGAATTGAAGATAGGTAGTAAAGTGAAGATATAATGAACTGGCAAGTTAAGAGGGGTGTTGATGAAAGAAGTGAGATATATAAAGACAGCATGGAACAAAAAATAATAATAATAAAAGGGAGGTAGAAATCTATGGAGGGCTGTTAATTAATGGCTGCCTAACTATTGTGTTATATACAGAGTACAAATAACAAAGATATATAAGAGAGAGCAGCTATATAGTTATAGAGGATTTGTACATGTAAGGAGGATCTTATTCTAGGACGTATCAGGTAAACTAAACTAAACATGAAAGGTCTAGACAACTCCATGATAATGGGAGAGAATTTTAATGTGGTTAATAGCAGTATATGTGGTAGCATAGTGGAAAACCATATTCCCAACAGGTGTATTCTTATTGAAAGTATGTATTTTAAATAGTATATGTAGAACCTAAAGCTGGAGGATGCTAGGTGATCATGCAGCATCAATGTGTAAACCTTTGAGTTTTGGTCATGTTTTTATGGTTTCCTGACGCAAATGCGTGAACTATCTATTATTAAGGTCTATTATTTAAATTCTCATATACTGTGTCTTGAAGTATATGTATATGTTGAATATGGTCGATACAAAGACGCAGAATATGTAATATGCAAATCATGGGGTAGGCGGTTTCGATTCTTATCGAGTCATCAGAAACGGCTGCGTCATCATAACAAGTGACTTGTTATTTAATAAGTGCGTTTGAACTTTTTTTTTTTTTTTTTAATGTCGAAATACTAAAACGTTTTAAAGATGTGTTATTTATATGTTTATAAAACGGTACACACGAACTATAGGGAATTTGAAAAAGAGAATTCAACTGTACCATAGTTATAAAACCGGAAAGAACGTGTCCTATTAATTCCGAATCTGGTTGAGTACATGGGAATTTATTAAATTGCACGTGAATAATCCTGATATATACATCTGGTATATTTGAAGGGGTTTAAATATTTTGCGGGATAGAGTAGGTTAATGATGATAAAGACGCAGATGGACCTTCCTTATATTACGATGAAAGTGTTCAATGATGAGTAGGGGGGTATAGATCCTTTGAGAATGCTACGGCGATTTCTGAGAAGGTTGTGAGAGCCTTCCTATGATCTGATAGTAGATGTGGTTTGTTTGGATTAGGCTTCTTAAGGCACCTTGGTCTGCTCGAGTCCAGAAGAGGACACGCTAAAAGGAAATGGTCAGAGTCAGGGTTCGCGTATCCGCACCTGCAGGGGGATGGGGTTTTTATTTTAAAGCGTTGAAAGTAGTTAGAGAAGGGGCCATGGCCTGTTAGGATGGAGTTAAGGGCGCTGGAAGAGTAGATCCTGTCCGCCCTGACGAATTTGATCCAATTGTACAGGGATCTACCCTTGAGGGAGGCATCCCAAGATGTTTGCCAATCTGAGATCGCTTTTTTGCGGGCGGAGTAATTAAACCATGATTTAGGGGTGGGGATAGGGACGTATGGGGCGGGATATTTAAATGCAAATCTAGCCAGGGAATCCGCCATTTCATTGCCCTCCAGTCCCACATGTGCCTTGACCCAGTGGAAAGAGACTGTTTTGCCCGAGTTAATAATATTATTAACAAGAATCTTATTTCTCATTACCGACCAGCTTTTAGTGTATGGACTAGCCAGTGATTCAAGGGAAGATAGGCTATCTGACGCTAACGTGATTGATTGGTGTGGTTGTTCTAAAAACCATTCAAGAGCCTTGAATATTGCCAAGCATTCTGCTTGAAAAACCGAATTTTCTTCTCTGAGAATGTACGATTTTTTCAGTAGAGGGATATTTCTGGAATATAGGCACCAACCAGCACCCACCCCATCATCAGACTTTGAGCCGTCAGTGTAGATGGTAAGAGATGATGAGTCTGGAATGGATTTATCATAGGTAATGAGGTGGACCTCTGCTGGATGGCAGTACCATTGTAGAGGGGGTAAGTCAACCTGTTCTGGGGTGGGATCTGTATCCATATCAGAGCCTGGGCGTATTAATTCCGCCCTCTTGGATTCGAGCGTTAGGATATTGTTAATAGGTACCAGGCCTGATAGGACCAGTGCGGCGTCAGTACTAAGAGTGTTGTAGCCCCTGCATATAGCAAGAGCGAATGGTCTCTGCGCTGAGCTAAGGATCTTGTGCGTCAAGCTGTTGTTTTCCTGTCTCCACCAAACCGAGGCGGCATAGCAGATGATTCTTTCGAAGCCTGCTTTATAGAGTCTTTTTGTGACCAAAGGCGCCAGGCCGCGGTTCTCCCTCGTCAGTCTCCTCAATTCCATTCCCTTGGATAGAACCTTATCCCTTATGGATTTTGCGTGATCGACCCATGTTAGGTGTCTATTAAATGTTACCCCGAGGAATTTCAGGGTATTTTTAAAGAGAATACGGTTGCCGTCCATTCTTATAGCTGGATTTCTGACGCCTCCTTTTCCCGTACCTTTGTTTCGGCCTGCTGGAGCGACATATAAGGCAGCGCTTTTTTTCGGGGCGATATTTAGTTTTCTCGAAGTTATCCAGGTATGGAGGGTCTCCAGAGCTCTGTTGGTAATATTTTCGACCTTAACGCGGCTTGTGCTTGTGCAAATGAGAAGCAGATCATCCGCATATGCTATTGTATGGACGTTTTCGTCTTTAAGGATACTAAAGATCGGGTCCATATATAGAATCCAGAACAGAGGGCCACTATTGCTGCCCTGTGGACAGCCTCTTGTGATTTGTAATGGGTCAATAAGACTCTGTGGGCTAGTGTCTGAGGATACCTTTCTGGAGCACAGGTAGCTGTGTATCATAGTCCTGAGATAAGGGGGGACTTCCTTTTCCTTTAGAGATTCTCTGATGATATCCCAAGAGGCGTTGTCAAACGCTCCTTCGATATCCATAGAGATGACTATCGAGTGGTTATTAGCCAACCTAGATTTGTGTAGGATGTCCTTAACTTTCCTAAGGGCCTCTTCACACGATTTACCCCACCTAAATCCAAACTGAGAGTCGTTTAGACGGTTCGTGACCTGTAGATGATATGTAATCCTGTTGACAATAATTTTGTCGAGGATTTTCCCAAATAAGTTCAGGAGGGTGATAGGTCTCAGGGAGGTTATGTCGCGAGGGTCTTTGTCTTTTTTCTGTAGAAATATCATGTGACCAATTTTCCAGGCTTGTGGGAAGTAACCCAGAAACAGGCAGGCGTTATATAGGTTATTAAGTATCACGGGGTGTTCGTCATTAAGGAATAGTATGGGGTTTCTCATAATACCGTCAGGCCCAGGGGCCTTTTTGTGACCCATTGTTCTGATGGCACTGGATATTTCCACCATGGAGATGAGGGGATAGTAGTGTCGCTGGCCTGAGTCTTGTAACTCAAAGGGTGTCGTAACTGTGTCAGATGTTGTGTCCAGATACTTTTGGGAGATAAAGTATGCAAAAGTTTCGTCAGCTGTTTTGGTATATTCCCCGTTGGTTTTTCTAAAAGAGTGAAAGGTTGTTGGCCTAAGCTTCTTCCCACTGATGATTTTGTATGGACCTGTAAACGGATTGGATGTTGTGATAGTTTCAAAATGTTTTTTGTAAAATGAATTTTTGGCCCTCCTGATTGCTTTTTTATATATGGCCAGAGCTACCCTAAATCTTTGGACCCTGTTAAGTCTTAGTGTTGCGTCGTTATCTGTGGCTTTGTATAATCTTTTAAGAGCCATTGCCTTATTTTTTAATGTCTGGAGATTCTCATTCCACCAAGGGTTGTGTCTTTCTTTGTATCTTGGAGGGTTGAGAGTTTGTTTATTTATTTTTTTACAAGAGGAACCAATGATGTTTGTTAGTAAATCTATGTATTCATCTAGGTTGCCAGTATTGCAATTCTGTGGGTTAATTATGGGTAGGTTATTGATTTGTGTATTAAGTAGGTTCATGAAACGTTGCCTCTTAGCGTAATTAACGTTAAACCTGGGTCTATCCAGGGAGGGTGTTTCTTGGCTGTCTGGTGTAGTGAGTTTTAAAAGAATGCTAACATGATCGCTAGTGCTTAAAAATGGTTCTGCTGTCCACGAGAGGGACTGTGAGATGTTGAATGAGGAGAATGTGTGGTCAATATGAGACAAATGTCTTGTATTGTCAAAGGTAGGGCGAGATATATCAGAAATTATTTCTAATTGTTTTGTGTAAACAAAGTCGAGAAGTTTTTCTCCTCTAAGGTCGTTGTGATTGCCACCAAAAAGACTGTTGTGAGCATTGAAGTCTCCCATTATTATGTGGTTATCTAGGCCTACCTTGTTACATGCAGCCTCCAGGTCATCTAAGAGAGTAGAGAAGGCGCTGTCCTCTTGCGTTGGGTCCACAGGGGGCACGTAGCAGTTGGTGATGAAGGTGGATCTTCCCTCTTTTAGGATTTGGATGGTGGAAGTATGTGTGGAAGTATGAACGCAGAAACTGCGTACCATGGGGTTGATAAAGATCAGAGACTTCTTATCATGGCTTGAAATCCTCTGCCACGTCATTTTGTATCGTTCATCATTAGGTGGGGGTTCTTGTATCAAGATTATATCTGCGTCACCAAGGGCGGCGTGATGCAGGAGATTATCCATACTGATATAGCTCCTGCCCAGGTTTTGAGAAAAAATGTTTAGGCTAGACATGGTATTATTATTAAGTTTTTGTGCCTTTTTATTTACTTTCATATTTTTAAATCCTGGCATTTTGTGGAGTATTCTTCAATTTGTTAAAGTCTAAAATTTTTTAGTGCCGTGACCTTGTTCTTGTAGCATTGGCATTTATATGCCATTGAGTGGTGGTTAGTGTCAAGTTTCAGAGCTGGGTTGGCAATGTTGGCCTTGGTGCAGTTGACGCACTTGGGCGCTTCTTTACAATTGGCGCTCTGATGGTCTGAAGCCCCGCAGTTCAGGCATAATGTTTCCTCTCTTTGACAGACCTTTGTTCCGTGAAAGCCAGCGCATTTACCACATCTCCGTGGTGAGAAGTCTTCCGTCCAGCTAAGGGAGGTCCAGTTCCCATGTAGCCTAAGCAGGCCATTTTCCAGGGTTGAGGCAGTCTTCAGTGAGGTGAAAGAATCTCCATCAATTGTGGCGAACCAGGTGTTCCTGTTGAACCTATCTTCGTGGTGCCTGAAAGGTCTGATGTCGATATTCGGGAGGCTGCTCAATTTTTTAACGTAATCAATTAAATCTTCCCTGTTCATATCCTTGTTAATTCCGATCAATTTTATGACCGGAACTGGTCCTTTTGGTATCTTGACTATCAATTTTGAGGCGTCTACAGATTTCATAAGAATGTCTCCAATTTTTTGCGCATCCTTCAACTCAGGGACCTCAATTAGGCACCCTTTGTTTTTGAGGGTCGATAGTTTGGCCCTACTTATCCCTAGTTCAACTAGGGGGACACGTTTCTTTATTATTGCCTGCAGGTCGGTATGGTCAGGATGTTTTGCATCCACAGTGACCCTTCCTTTCATAACATTGCGATGGGGCCGTTCGTTGTGCTGAATGGTCCTGGATGAAGTTGTAGGGTTATTTTGTTTAAGCCCCTTCAGCTCCTTCGCGATGTTAGAGATCGTCTTTTCTTCCAATTCTTTTATGGATTCCTTTATACCTGACTGGTCCGGTAAACTAACTATTTTGGAGCAATTCTCCAAAATCTCCGCTGAACAGGACGACATAACTCCTTTTATGTTGGAGACCTCCTTAGCGAGGCTCTCCAGACGGGACATAATGGTTTCATTTTTTGATTCAATCAGCGAATCTATTTCTAAAACTTTAGAAGAAAATACTTTTTCTATCTTGCTCTTGTATTTCTTTTCTGTCTCTTTAAGCAGTGGCACCACTGTTTCATCGATCCCGCCCTGTACTGATTCTTGAACCAAATTGGCTATCTCGGCGTTTTGAGACCCGAAGCCTTCATTTAGGGTCTTTTCGAACCTATCGCACTTTTCGCCTAGTTGCTTCACCTCTAAAAAGGTGGTTTTTACATTGTTCTCTATGGTTTGCATGTTTTTTGACGTTCTGTCAATGCGCTCCTGAACGACGAGTTGTCCTATATCCTGGGGCAAGGTCTCTAGGAGGGCTTTCGCATTGATAACAGTAGATTTAAAAAGTTTTTTAATGTTCGCATCTTCCAGCATTTTAGGTTTCAAGCCCACTAGTTCTTCTAAGTTCTCCATGAAGAGGCAAAAAGAAGGAAATACCGATTGGACCTTGGTGAGAAGGCGCTTGTCCATTTTTTAAAATTTTGGCAAATAAATTGTAAATAAAATATAAGTATATTAGTAGTCGCTATTGAGCGAATAAATTCTTCTATGTTCTGGGGTAGGTTTCAAAGTTAAAGTATAGAAAATTTACCTTCCTTCAGGAGCAGGTCTTGATAGGTGTTTACTCGTCGAGAGCTGGGTGAAGACTGGCAAGGATGGTCAGATAGGAAATTCGGCAAAGCCAGGGACGATATAGGCTCAAAGTGGCCCTTGCGTCCCCTGTAGTTCGCTGAAATCTAGATCCACACACAGCCAGAAGGAATGATGCATTCTCCATGCACCGAGCGGCCATTGGTAGGCCCCTCGCGCCCGCCATTATGGTCTGGCTCTCTGGGGTTGACCACTCACCCACAGGCGTCACCGAGAGTCACTGGCAAGGTTGCTGACCGAGCCCTCTCGTCGGACTTAGAAGAACCCGTCCTACGCTCCAATAGGACTCCCCCCCCTTTAGCCCTCGAACCCTTAGTTCCCAGTACTCCCTGAATCTGCCGTCGAATCAAGGACCTCTGAGGTTCTGAGGTTGACGCGGGGAAACCGACGCGGAGGCGGGGGGGTGGTACTACTGTGTGCACCCCTTGGTTTTTCAACACCAGGCCTAGCCCTGGTGCAATTTTCGCGCACGGCAAGGGCGCTCCCAATGACGCACACACAGAGCGAAGACCCAAGAGTTTCAAGACACGTGTGCCTCGCCCAGACAACCAAGGAAAGACGGCCAGCTTACAGCTTCACTGGACGTCAGTCAGTGGCACCCCTACGGAGGACAACACGCAGAGACGCCTCAACACTCACTCCCCTCTAGAGTGATTGTAGAGGGCGGGAAAAACTTCTTCCCCGCGGCAAGGATGGTCAGTTAGGTTTTCGCTCTCATAGGAACAACACCTGCAGTAGCGACTTGGCTCCCACCGAGTTCGGATCAGCCTTCGACTTGCTCCCGCCAAGGTAACATCTGTTCTAGAGATCTCTCTCTCAGCTCAGCTCATAGCTATGTCAATCACCGCCATGTGATCAGATAAGGAACAATCAAACCCGCTCCTTCTCAAACCTTCTTTCCTCCAATCCAGTTGCCTTTTATTTTCAAACCTCATCATGTGTCCTGATTATTCCTAACTGTGTGCTTCACTTACCACTCAACGACTGCGCTTCAATCAAATATCACCATTCGCATCCAACAACAAGAAATTCCGCAACGATATTGCCACATATATATATGGTAACTAGCGCATGTACCCACCCAGGTTTGTCTAACGAACATTTGTTAAAACAATTCTCTAAAACTTATTAAAAAATATATATTTTTTGATAATTTGAAACTCGTAAATTTGAATCTCTCGATAAAATGAACATTTTTCCCCGTCCCTTGAAAAATACTCGATAAGTTGAATAAAATCAATATTAATTGGTTCCTTCGGTAATGGGAAGTTAAAGGAATAGTATCTTGCCTTGGAATTGTATCATTATTCTTGTCTCAAATAAATTGCCGTGTCATCCTGAATTTTGTCTTTCCTAATTTTCAACATTACAAAATCATCATTTTATCTAGTGAACATTTTTTCCCAGTCCGTTGAAAAATACTCAATAAGTTGAATAAAATCAATATTAATTGGTTCCCTCGGTAATTGGAAGTTAAAGGAATAGTATCTTGCCTTGGAATTGTATCATTATTCTTGTCTCAAATAAATTGCCGTGTCATCCTGAATTTTGTCTTTCCTAATTTTCAACATTACAAAATCATCATTTTATCTAGTGAACATTTTTTCCCAGTCCGTTGAAAAATACTCAATAAGTTGAATATAATCAATATTAATTGGTTCCCTCGGTAATTGGAAGTTAAAGGAATAGTATCTTGCCTTGGAATTGTATCATTATTCTTGTCACAAATAAATTCTCCCAATATATATGTTGTAGATAAATGATAAAACTAACTTTGACTTGTGCGCAATTAATAGGTAGAAAATCTTACTTTTGATAAATAATCATCATCATTTAGTTAAATCTACAAATCTGCAAATAACTCTAAGGATATTCAAGAAATTATTTTTCAAAACCTTCCCGGGGGGGGGGGGGATATACCTAATAATACCCCAAAATTTCACGGCGATTGGATGTATGGTTTTTGAATCTATAGAGTACAGACAGACAAACATTCAATTATATATATATATATAGATTTAAACAAAGCTATATAAGTTAATAGTCCTTATTTAAGCTTGTACCATATTAATAACCATTAACTCTGTCCCTATCTGCCTTCACCACATATTTCGTATAATTAATTATAACTTTATTAATATAACTCAAATCTTTATTATGTTTGTACCATAGGACAGGCCATAGTTAAATTAGTATTAATCCATATGCAACAACAACAACAAAAAGCCTTTATTCAGGGTCACTGACCCTATACAGGATTCACCAGAGGTATGCATAAGAACAAAGCAGTGAGACAAAGGAAATAGCGATATATACAGAAGAAAAGGGAAAAAAAAAACAAGAAAGAGAAAGAGGGAAGCAAGAAAAACAACACAAAAAGAGTAGCAGTAAGAAAGTGAGGAGTGAGTGTCACTTGGCCTTCTTCTGAGATATGGACTTGTGGAAACCATAAAACGCCGTAGCAATATACTTATTCTGGGTCATATTGTCAATTATTGATGGAAGTGAAGCACAGAGTTGCCCAGTTTTGAGCATAAGGGTTCTTCTTTCAGAGCATAGCAATCAAAAATATAGTGAGTGATTTCATTTTTTAGTTTTGAATTACAGAAGGTACAAATCGGGTCCTCACCGCAGAGCATCTTGGTGTGGTTTTCTCTAAAAAATTTCCATCTGCTATTTGCTTTTGAATATATGTAGACAGTTTATCTAAGTAATGCAGCTGTATTTGGTTTGGAGGAAGGTATACAAATATCAAACAGATAACATGTTGGAGGGCTCTTGTGTTTGTTGATAAGAAAATAGATAACCAAGTGCCATCCTTTTCTGAATTGTCTAATCTATATTGCCCGCCTTCCCTAAAACCGACAATCATACCCCCTGACCCTCTTCCCCTTCCAGATTCTTTGGTGGCAGGTAATTCGATAATATGATAATCTTTTAGTGTTATGTTAGTCCTGTTCAGGCACCATGTTTCAAGTAGAGCAAAAATTTCGTAATTCTTTATGTGCTCGAGGAGTGGAAATATCGAAAGAATCCTATAGAAACCATTTATATTCCAACATATTATTTTTTCCGCGATGTCTCGCGAATTTTCAGAAAAAAATGCATTGTCAGCGTCTTGAAAATCGAATTTACATGTATTTGAGTCGAAGTAACTTTCCGTTATTTGATTGTTGGGTGGAGAATTAATTTGTGATTTTGATGTCGTATTTCTTCTATTTACACAATTGTTTCTACGAGGTTGTTGCTATATAGCAGCTCCTGTGCTATCAACAACTTGGCCATTCATCACTTTACAGACTTTATCATTTACAAAAAGCTTGTTATCTCTCAACTTCGATTTTATTCCCCTTTCACCCAATTCTTTCCTTTTTGCAATTAGGATGCGCCGTTGCTCTTTAACATTTTTACTATAATCTTTACTTATCGAAATTTTAGTATCTCTGAGTTTGTAGGCATTTTTAAATATTTTTGCTCTATCAGCATAATCAGGCACCACAACAAGAACTGGTGCATTGGATCCGCGTGAAAGTCGGTGACATTTTGTTATTTTTAAATCATCTCCGATTTCCATTTTATCTCTAATTACGTTTTGAATCTTTAAGTTACAATCTGCCTGGTTTTCGTCACCCTCCCTCTCAATACCATAGAACACTAGATTGGGCTCACGCAGTCTCGTCTCAAAAAATTCGACTCTAGCCTCCAGTTCATTTACCTTTAACGATTTACATGAAGCCAATTTTTCGGTAGCTTGTTGAGACTCTGTACATTTAGTTAGCTTCTCCTCCATATTGCAAAATCGCATATCCCAATCGTCCATTCGAGTCTCTATTTTGGTAAGTCTGATGTCAATTCTCTCTCCTAGACTCTTTATTTCCGCCGCCATGTTTAAGATTAGCATTTTTAGCTCGCCATCTATTGATTCTCTCTCTCTTGAGTGTACTGGCGCAGTCAATGTAGTTTGCCTTTTGGTTGGGGGGCCTGGGTTTTGTTCAATGCCTGAGATAAATAATAGAGCCAGAATGATACATAGCAGTCTTTTTTGGTTACCAGATATATTCCCAGATGGTAAGTTTATATTTTGACCACATTGTCCATCATTATCCCTTCGTACTGAGATTTTGGCATAGTGCGTTACCTTGAGTAAATTTACATATTTAGTGTTGCATACCACAAGTATTAAGAGTAACCGTATTATTCCTTTCATAGTATAAGGCAAATATACACTGAAATATTAGTAATATAACTATATTTACCGGAGCGGTGCTGCACGTGCTCGTATTAATCCATATAAATTGTAACACTACTGATTATTTTAAAACACTATATTGCTCTAAAATATCACAATCTGCCTTATGTAAGTAATAAAGTATGATGTCTTTCCAGTCGTCTCAAGTGACACCAGTTTGCCACAGGACCGCAGTGGAGGGGAGGATGACCCACATAAGCCACTAACAAATGAGAATCAATCCCCGGGGGGGGGGGGGGGGGGGGGGGGGGGGGATGGATCCGGGCAGAGGGAGAAAGAGGGAAGGCTGGCCGGCTGTCGACGGTTAGAGTTACAGTTCATATTTCCGACAGGCACGCTCAGTACTAGGTCCGTTGGAGACGTCCTGGGAGAACGCCTCTTGATCCCAAACTTTGTCCTTACTGTCCCGTGCGGGCTTCCCACTCTGCACGCCTTGCCACTCAAACCCGACTGCTTCCAACTCACTTGTTGGCTTACCCAGGTTTACGACATACATTTTAATATTGATTTCAACACCTGATCTTTTTATCTTTTATTTTTTTCTTTCCTTTTTTCACATATATTTATATGTATTGATTTCATATAGAGAGAAATAATAGCCTTTACAACGCGCGTCTGTTTTTCCAGCCATCATCCTGAAAAAATTCCCCAGCGCCACATATCTAGTAGAAGTCTAAAAAATCTGTATTCATTCCCAGAATTTTGAACTATTTGTTTGAAAAATTTGAAGATTATTACGCGAAGAAGCATAAATTAGATTAGATAATGAGAGTAAATAAATCCCAAATTAAATAAAATCTGAATGGTGTAAATCATCTGGATGTAAAATTTAAATAAATAAATATTCATATAAAAAATCAATCTGATGTAAAAAAGCTAATTTTTGAAACCAATTCAATTGGGATTGCATGCTCCTTCTTAGGCGGTGCCTGAGTGGTGCCTTTCAAAGCGAATTTTAAAATTACAATTCTTATCACACCAAAATTTTAATATGAGCAAAAAATGATCTATAATAAATATAATTTATTTAAAAACAAGTTTTTATTCTACATACTCTATACTAAAAATAAAAAACACTCGAGAAGCTAACCAATGTATAATAAATTATTTGTTTATCAAGAGAAAATAATGCTATTTATACATGCTACAATTAATTAATTTAATTTAGAGCATAAAATTATATGTTGTTGGAAAAGAAGACGTCCGAAGCAGCCAATGGGAGGCCGACGGAAGCAGCTACGGGGATGCAGCGGCAAAAATGAGGAAACAATACAAGAAGAACTTGTAAACAACTTTTTCGAATGCTAGAATTTGCCCTGATCTCCAATTCTTTTAGTGTAAATGTTTAAATAATACTTTACTTATTTTCTTAAATTGTAATAAATATAATTTTCCCTCCTGTTTTCGTCGTATATTTTAAAAGTGTTATAAACAACGACGCCTTAACTTTGAACCTTCAACCCCGCCGACCAAGAATAGAGGTGAGTGACTACCTCTATAGAATTTAGATCGTCGTCACAACACAGAGTGGCGGTGAAATCGCAATATTTTTGGCATCCCAGCCGGGACTGTTGAAGGTAAATTCTAGAAGAAAAAAAGGAAGCATTTTGAGCTGACCATTTTGGAACTCGCTAGCTAACCCTACTTGCCGCTTTGTTTACAAGATGGCGGAAGAATTAATTCTACGTTTAAAAAAGAAGCGTGCTGTTAACAGATCATATTTAACGAAAACATGCAATAAGATTGAAAGTGGACTTGACACGCTAATGAGAATTGAACTTGAAGAATTATTAGAACAATTGAATGAATCATTTAACGAACTTAAAGTAGTGGATCACGAAATAGAAACGCTTCTTGAAACTGACGATTTAGAGAAGGAATTACAGGGCGTAGAGGAATATCGAGAGAAATATATTACTTGGAGATTTAGGGCAAATAAAAAGATTCGCCAATCAGATTTTCATGGCGAAAATATACCGAATTCGAACTCACGAATAGATGAAAATGAAATGAGACATTATGTACCTTCCTGCACGACTGTGAAACTTCCGAAATTGATGATATCGAAATTTTATGGAAACTTTAGTGAATGGCTGACGTTCTGGAATTCTTTTGATGCAGCTATACACCAGAACAACTCACTGAACCCGATCGATAAATTTAACTATCTGAAGTCACATCTCGGCGGAACTGCACTAAACACAGTCGAAGGTTTCGCTTTATCTGCGGACAATTATGAGAAAGCTATAAAATTGCTTAAAGACAGATTTGGGCGAGAAGACATTTTGATTAGCCGACATATGAACAATTTGTTGTCAATGAGACCACTCAAAACATCAAACGATGTAAGAACCTTCCGCGAACTTTTTGACAACCTTTCTGTTCATATAAGAAGTCTCGAGTCACTAAACGTGTCCATTGATGTTTACGGACAACTGTTGTGCCCGATAATAATAAAGCTTCTACCTGCAGACCTTAATTTGGAATTGAACAAAGAACTCCCGACAGGTTATGTAATTAATGACTTGATTACCTTTCTGGAAAGACAATTAACTGCACGGGAGAAGAGTTTTAGAAACGAAATCGGTACCGGGAATGAATCAACTTCTAAACCTAATTTGGTAAACAAACATCCAAAGACAAGATTCTACAATGAAAAACCAATTGCGACAGCTTCAGAACTTTTGAATTCAGTTCACAAATCGAATGAATGTGTATTTTGTGGTAAAGACAACCATGGAAGCCCTAAGTGTGACTTTGCAGCTAATATTAGTTTAAACGAAAAGAGATCACTCATGAAGAAAAAAGGCGTTTGTTATAAATGTCTTCGGCCTTCTCATTTAAGTAAATTTTGCAGAAATGTAGTCCGTTGTTCGATCTGCAACATGTCTTCCCACCTGGATGTCATGTGCACAAAACTGATTTTAGATAGAGGTGGATCTTCCAAGTCTCCAACGGTGCAAGATGAAACTCTCGCCAACTTATCAACCTCCCCAGACGTCTTGTTACCTACTTTGAGAGTGACCCTCAAAGGGAACAGAACGGAGAAGACGGCACGGGCTATAATAGACACCGGATCCCAAAGATCGTATATTTTACATAGCACAGCAATGGAAATGGAATACGAACAATCTAGGAGAGAGTTCTTCCGGCATTCCTTGTTTGGAGGATCGAGTACCGACGTAGTTGAACATGAGGTCTATACCATTCATTTATCTGACATCAATAATTCCTATCGCTGTGAGTTTGAAGCACTAGGTCAACCCCTTATCTGTGGAAGCATACCTCCGGTGTGTCCAAGATCATTGTTAGAAGGGAGTGAAGAACTCGACGTGTCTGATTTGATGAGAGACCGTATAGAAGTCCTTATAGGCGCGGACATCGCCGGGAGATTGCTAACTGATGATCAGAGAAGGATCTCATCTGGACTGGTGGCAATCCGTACCAAACTAGGATGGACTGTGATGGGAAAGATTCCTCCAACGGAGGTGAGAGATGACATCAGCTCCCTTTGCGTGACCACCCTTCTATCTTTGGATCTAGAAAACTTGTGGAAATTAGATGCAATTGGAGTCTCTGACGCGGAGGTTGAGAAGAAGACTCAGTCATTACAAGCTGAAATGGAGGAACATTTCGCCCACACCACGACGCGAGATATCGAGGGGCGCTATGAGGTAGCTCTACCCTGGGTGCAAGACAAGGAAAGGATTCCTTCGAATAAAGATCTAGCCGAAAACCAACTAAGGTCTGTAAGAAGAAAACTTGAAGAAGTTGGAGACATGAAAGAGTATGGACAAATCTTTGAAGAATGGATGAAACAGGGGATAATCGAGTATGCCAGAGAGGATAAACTAGATGGTGTACACTACCTGCCACATCGACCAGTGTATAAAAGGAACAGTCAAACTTCTAGAATACGGCCAGTATTCAATGCGTCGGCCCGGAAGAGAGGTAAACTTTCCCTGAATGACTGTCTGGATAAGGGACCCAATTTGATAGAAATTATACCAAGACTTTTAAATAAATTCCGGAAATATGAAGTTGGTGTCTCTTCCGATATTGAGAAAGCATTTTTACAAATTGGAATAAAAGAAGAAGACCGAGATTATTTACGATTCCTGTGGCACACAGAAGACGGAAGATTAATCACGTATCGACATAAAAGGGTTGTTTTTGGAATTACCACTAGTCCGTATCTTTTAAAGGCTACCTTATCTCTCCACTTAGATAAGGCTCCTGAACATTTAAAAATCACAGCTGAACAGTTGAAATCATCCTTTTATGTTGACAATTGTTTATCCAGTTTTCAGAATGTTGAAGAAACGGAGAAATTCGTGAAAGAATCTACTGAACTGCTCTCTACAGCTTGTTTCAATCTCCGAGATTGGGTGAGTAACGTTACAAACTTTTCTCTTATGAACCAACTGAATAAGGAAGTGAACATTTTAGGAATAACATGGAATACTGATAGAGACACACTGACAATTGGTTTGGAAGATTTTGAATTAATTGGACCAACCACCAAGAGAAAAGTACTTTCAATAGCGAGCAAGATATTTGATCCATTAGGAGTTGCTTGTCCTGTGACTTTAATTCCCAAGCTGATATTACAGGAAACTTGGATACAGAAGTTGACATGGGACGAAGTCCTACCTGGATGTTTAGTACAAAGATTTTGGAAGTGGTTTAGCAAACTGAAACACTTGCCTAACATAGAAATTCCTAGATGGCTTTGTTTTAAGGACTCCTATGTAGAGAAAACCACTCTCCACATCTTTTGCGACGCCAGTCAGTTTGCCTATGCAACCTGTATTTTCCTCCGCATTGAAAAGGAAGATAGAGTGGACATCCAATTGATACAGGCTCGAACACGAGTAGCTCCACTGAAGAAACTCACCATCCCAAGATTGGAGCTTTTGGCTTGTCTGATTGGAGCTCGTTTGGCAGCTAACGTCATACAAGATCTGGAATTTGAGGAAATTCCAAGATTTTATTGGACCGATTCGACCAATGCTCTCTGTTGGATCCAAAGGGAAGACAACTGGGCAGCCTTTGTGATGAACCGTGTTAAGGAAATTCATAATCTTAGCTCCCCCGAATCTTGGCGCCACATACCAGGCCGATTAAACCCGGCAGACCTCCCATCTCGGGGATGTTCAGCAGAATCACTTAAGGAGACAAGATGGTGGGAGGGACCTGCATGGTTAAAGGTATCCCAAGAAGAGTGGCCCAAATCAACCATTATCCCTGATTTGGAGATTGTTTATTCTGAAAGGCGCAAGACCATCCTGAACACCTTGTGTACGACAAGAGAAAATGAAAATTTATTTGGACGTTATTCCCATTTTTTGAGAATAGTACGAATCACCGCCTGGATATACAGATTCTTCAACAACGCCAAGATTGATAGAAGAAAGATAATTTCAGAAGATCTCAGTACAGAGGAAATCACTAAGTCAGAAATAATACTGATAAGACTTATCCAGAGAGAATCGTTTTCAGGGCATGAAGATAAGAAACTACAAGGCTTTAAGTTGCTAGTAGACTCTTCGGGGATTTTGAGAATAAAAACTAAAATTTGCAGAAGAGAAGATTTTGCTAATTTTAGAATGCCCATTTTATTGCCCTCAGATCACTTTTTGGTTTCTTTGCTCATCAGGTGGAACCATGAAACCCACGGGCACGCCGGTCTACAAACTCTCCTCGGTATTCTGAGAGAAAACTATTGGATACTAAGATCCAGGAAAACCGTCAAGAAGATCATCAATCAATGCATTCGCTGTAAACGATTCACCGCGACACCAGCTACCGTCGAGTCAACATCATTACCAGAAGACAGAGTACGAGATGCTGCAGTTTTCGAAATAGTAGGAGTTGATCTAACTGGACATCTTATCTTAAAGAATAAGAAGAAAACATGGATTGTCATCTTCACATGTGCAGTGTATAGAGGAGTTCATCTGGAACTTGTGACATCTTTGTCTATGGAAGCCTTCCTCCAAGCTTTCCGCCGATTTATTGCTCGAAGAGGCCGACCATTGATTGTGTATTCGGATAATGGGACTAATTTCAAAGGTATGGCTAATGCTTTAAAGAAGATTGATTTTTCGAGATTAAAATGTGATCCCACATTGAAAAACATCACCTGGAAATTCATACCGCCTGGTGCTCCTTGGTGGGGTGGATGGTGGGAGCGTTTGATTGGAATGATGAAACAATTGCTCTTTAGGATTCTCGGTTAAACCTCCTTGGGATATGAAGAACTTTCCACGGTAATGTGTGACGTCGAAAGCTTGATGAACACACGCCCACTGACCTACCTAACTGAAGAAAGTGAGGATCTCGCTCCATTGACACCTTCGTTGTTCTTACATGAGGTCAGAGAGGTTGGCGTTCCAGACCTGGACTTGATTGATAACCAGACCCTCTCCCGCAAATATCAATATATCAAACGTGTACGAGAAGATCTATCGAATATTTTGGATTCCTGAGACAAGAAACGAGACGCCTGAAGACTACCATACCACTCAAGGTGGGAGACATGGTACTCATTGGACAAGAGAGTTTAAAGAGACTACACTGGCCGTTAGCCAGAATAATCCAACTCTATCCAGGAAAAGACGGACTTGTGAGGGTTGCGAAAGTGAAAACTTCATCAGGTGATAAAATACGACCTATTCAAAAACTCTACAATTTAGAGATAACGCCCGAGATAAGATGTCGAGACCCTCTAACGGAGCGATCTCCCACACAAGAAGTTCGATTGACAACTGAAGAGGACCCTTTGACTTCACAACAAGAGCAACATCACATTGATACCCGAATGTTGTGTCAAGTTACGGACGGCCCATCAAGAGACCCAACCGATTGGATCTACTGAACTTTTCCTTCCCATGTTTGAGTCGTCGAGACGCCAACTCAAAGGTGGGAGAAATGTTGGAAATGGGAGGCCGGCGGAAGCAGCTACGGGGATGCAGCGGCAAAAATGAGGAAACAATACAAGAAGAACTTGTAAACAACTTTTTCGAACGCTAGAATTTGCCCTGATCTCCAATTCTTTTAGTGTAAATGTTTAAATAATACTTTACTTATTTTCTTAAATTGTAATAAATATAATTTTCCCTCCTGTTTTCGTCGTATATTTTAAAAGTGTTATAAACAACGACGCCTTAACTTTGAACCTTCAACCCCGCCGACCAAGAATAGAGGTGAGTGACTACCTCTATAGAATTTAGATCGTCGTCACAACACAGAGTGGCGGTGAAATCGCAATATATGTAATGCCTTGACAAAAGTTGGTGTTCAGCCAAATATTGGCAAATAAATCACTTATTCAACCCAATATATGCCCTAATATAATCTAAAGATAAATTTAAATGTATTTATATTTATTTATTTATATCTAAAATATTACATTTAACTAGAAATTTAGTGACGGGATGAGAAACTTTATATAAAATTATAGAATAGTAAATTGATTCACAAAAATAAAATATGTTAATATATAAAAATATTTTATATAAATAATAATAATTTTTAAGATAGATAAATTTAGAAATAAAAAAATATATATATTAGAATTTTCATTGATTTTTGTTAATTTTTAATCAGTTTAAAAAAATTCTTATCATGCAACTATTCTTTTGACCTCACGTTTTTCACCTCGTTTTTCATTTTTGTGCTTAGCTCTCCTTCACTCGCTTATCTCTCTAGGTTCCTCGTGCAACTTTATTTTATATTTTAAGAATGAATTTATTCAGTTTTCGTGGTATTTTCTACGAAGATTCAATAACTGTTAGGTAGTAATATGTTTTTTTTTGCTTTAGAAGAAAATTTTCGAATAATGTAAACTTTAACCACGCTTTCTCGGATTA
The DNA here is from genome assembly GCA_030710605.1 of Cordylochernes scorpioides. Lineage (NCBI taxonomy): Eukaryota > Metazoa > Arthropoda > Arachnida > Pseudoscorpiones > Chernetidae > Cordylochernes > Cordylochernes scorpioides. Next base: position 101,678,312 of record CP092865.1, on the reverse strand, counting down.
TGTAACAGACGATGGCTGCAAGAAATTAAATTTTCTGGCAATCTGGCGCGCAATCCTATTAGAAATCCTAGTAGAAGTTTGGTTAAATTCAATCATGGAAAAAATGTTATAAAAGATTTTCATGACTTGAAAGCCGCTTAAGCTTCAGCCACGTGGTCCATGGAGTTGCATCTAGGCTAGCCTATACAGGTAAGATCTTTTGCTAATATTGTTCTAAAGTATCTTTTAAATATTTAATGATGATTTTTATAAATACTTTCGTTCTTCCTATTGACCATGAGGAATTTTTTTTCCTGAATTTTAAATCATTTTAGATTTTTAATCGGCTTTGTTTTATTTCTGTTATTAAAGTATAATTGTGTTTTAGGTGAATATTTTAAAAGATGGGTCATACCTTGGAATTTTCCCAAAAAATACAGGTTGGTAAATTTTTTTTTTAAATATTTATTTTAAGAATGATGAACTGTAACATGTGAATCTCAGCTAGCTGGTTTTCAGCTTAGAGATCAATGATCAAATGTCATAGTTACTCTGACACTTAAAATATATATATTTCTAGCATTTTTATATTTTACATAACACGTTTTTAATTTTTCTTAATTTTGTTTAGAAAGCTACCCTGTCCATGAATGCCTACCATACCAACAAAATAAAGAAAAATATCCTAATGTAAAGTAAGTATTAATCTTTTTTTTTGTAATTTTTTAAATTAATTTAAAAATATTTTCTCTTAAATTAAGTTTATATTTAGTGCTTTTAAACTTCTACAATGCATGCCTATTGATAAAATATGGCTTGCTAAACATGGAGTGTTCATGATGATTCTAAATTTTCACCATCTTTCGACTGATGTGCTGATGTCAACCAAAAACCTGAAGTTTAATGTAACACAATGTTGTATTTACCCAGCCCTGACTTGTGTGAAGTAACCCACCTTGTTGTGTTCAGCTCCCATTCCTAGTCTAGCCTGGAGCTCCAGCTACTGGCAATAACAAGGTAATTTGTCCCACTATGTCCTACTGCTATTATTGAATTATATGTAGATAAGTATGTAGATATGTCTGCTAAATAAAAAGCTGTAGGAGCTGATGAAATGTGTGACTTGTTTAAAATCTTTTTTTATCTCTAGTTTATATATTTCAGGCCATGATAATCATGGTGGGTAGTTAACTTATACTTACACTTTAAGTGTAACACATGTACAAGTTAATAAGACCAAATCCAAATAAATAGTGTGAGGTTTCGGTAACAGTGCTGTTACCATCTTCAGACAACTATAATCCAAATTGTGCCTTATCATGTAACACATTTCGAATCTTTGCTCTTAAAAATATGCCAAAGCTCTGTTTGGTTGCTTCACTCCCTGTTGGGTTTTGCAACATTGCAAGCATAAAAGTTTTTTTTTTTTTAAGAAAAATTGGTTATAAACATAGTGGTTGGTTAGTTGTCAGAGATCAAAAAGCTGACAAGTCTTAAAATGATATAATAATAAACTTAAGCCTTGGATACTTTTATTTAAAAATAAGTTCCTAATGTGGGATTTTAAAAGCTGAAACAAAAGGAGCGACAGGAAGCCTATTCCAAGTTTTACAAGTTATAAATTTGCACGTAGTGTTGGGGAAATGTGATGAAGTTGAAAATGTGATTCTCCTACGGCCGGTTGTCGGCCTACGGGACCCATGATCATATGTCATAGTTACTCTGATTGCCTTCCATCTGACAAGCCTGGTGTTGTAGCCAGTCTCAGTTGTTGACTTGCTGCTTTGTTGTGTCAGGATGTGACAGCGAGCAGCTTGCCCACAACATCTCTCAGTTATAAGTAAGTTTTAATTTGCATAACCTCGCTGATTTTGCATATGATGATTTATTTACCATCTTTCGGGACTGAATCCCTTGATGACAATTTTTTATCTCTGAAGTTTTTATTGCTCTAATAGAAAGTTTGTTGTGGGTGAATGCAGCTAACTAGAGGTAATGTGTCCAGGATGACAAGAAGCTATAAAGATAATTTATATTCCAATAGTGATGGAGTTCTGCAATATTTCCATCTACATGGTCTCATGGATTGGCCCACTATAGCAGTGAGTATGCAACTTTATATAACACTCAATTTGCATAACCTTGCTGATGTTGCATATTGTACATGATGATTTATTTACCATCTTTCGGGACTGAATCCCTTGAAGACAATTTTTATTTCTGAAGTTTTTATTGTTCCTATGGAAAATTGTCCGTTTTATCTGAATGCGCGGCTAACTAGAGCTTATGTGTCCAGGATTCCAAGACGACAAGAAGCCATCTTAGGAGAGAAAGAATGTATTCAATAAAGTGATGGATTCCTGCAATAACTTTCTCCTTTCTTTGGCTAATATTTTCTCTTGGATGAATGTCTACCAATCTATGTATAGTGGTGGTGCCGTCATATCACTGAGTGTGCAACTTTATATAACGCTCAATGATATAGTTGGAATGTGGAGTGTCCAGGAAAAAACTGGCAAATTAAGTCCTGGTTAAAGTGAAAAGCACAATTTGGATTATAGATGAAAACTACATGGTAATAAGACCAAATCCAAATAGTAACATTTTTTGTCTGATGATGGTAACAAAGTTACTGAATGACACACTATTTATTTGGTATTGTAGTCCTGGCTAAAATGTCATGGCATTTGCCTCAACAATAAAATTTTGTGTTTATATTAAAACTATTGTTAAATTTGTTTGAGGTAATATATATATGTAATATTGTGTTGAGATCCTGTCGACTCTCTGTAATAATGCGTTGGGGTTTGGTAAGCCTGTTGTAGAACCTCGTCGACTCTCGCTATAAGTTGTGGCAACCGAGGGTCAAACCTGTAGTAACCGCGAGGGACAGTCAGGGGTGGAGAGTTTTCCAGTGCCTCTCTGCACCTTGTAGGACCTTTAACAGTTCTCACAAAGTACAGGCAGTCGTGGTCGAGGCAGAGTGGAAAAGCTGGGGATGTCCACACACACAAAACGAAGCGACACAGTTGAAAGAAAGTTCCTTGAATAGATAAAAAGTTGAGCCAAAAGCAAAGATGGAGATAGGAGTAGCGTTTCTTACTGACTACATGGTGAAATGAGGTGGAACTTGGAGACAGCCGGCGACGCGCTGATGGGGAACTGTCCTAACTGTCGCTAAGGCCGGTCTTATTTATACTACCTCTCCGACAAAGAGAATTGCATCACGGCACGTGTCGCTGCTACTCGAGACACGGCACGTGTCGCTGTTATTCGAGTCTGGCGCCTACCTGTCGGCTAACAATCTATCTTTAGAAGTTACTTTGTGATCTCTCAATCTTGCTTTTAACTTGGCTTTTAATCTATTATATAGTTTTATTTATTTATCCTCAGTACATTACATTTGGTGATGCAAGGAGACATGTCAATTATGCATATAATTAGTTATAAATCTGCAATTAGTTCTATATACAACATGACAATCGTATTACATAATATAGGGTTATTGGTTTAAATTATCATATATATGCAAATGTAAAAATAGGTGCTACGTACGGTTATATTATAATTTATTATAAACCTATAAAATGATACAAGTGTTATATTAATTGTATATATATCTTTATGTAAAACTACCCCACTTGCCCAAAATATAGCTTGGCACCTGCAGCTCCAGAACACATTTTGGCTTTCATTAGATGCACTAAACAGGACCTTTGGGAGAGGCTGCTGTTTATCATAAAACAGCTCGAGGAGCATGGAATTGGTGTAATCTTTACACAAGGGGATAAGAAACAACATGCTTAATGTTAGCTTTGACTTTAAATTATATTAAACATCTAGATGAGGTTTGTGTAGTACTTCGGTGGAGCACAAATCTCTTAAATCTTATTGTCTTTGAATAATAAAGGAAAATAAGACCTAATCCAAATAATTTATTAGTGTGCGACGTTTCGGTAACAACATTGTCACCATCATCAGACAAAAGAATAAAATGTTATTCTTTTGTCTGATGATGGTGACAATGTTACCTAAACGTCACACACTAATAAATTATTTGAATTAGGTCTTATTTTCTTGTATTATAATCTATAATCCAAATTGTGCTTTATCATTGTCTTTGAATAAAATAAATGATGTTTCACTATAACCAATCACTAGTTTGGAACCTTGGTAATAAATGAAATTCATTATGGAATTTTAAAAGTGTCTGTCAATATAAGGTAATTATACCAAATCCATGGGACTCTGGCAAATTTTATAAGTGCAAAGTCGAACTGCTTTTCACATGTGTAGACATGTGGTGCACTTACAGTAAAAGCAGTCTCCAACTTCTACCCACCATGATTATCATCTGATCTCATGGAATGGGGTGTAGGGGTGCAGCTTTCGTTGATCATGGCACCATCATCCAGGCAAACTTTGGTGAAAGTCTGACTTTGCCTGTAGTTTGAGGCTGTTCCTAACATGTAAGCAGATGCCTTTGCTGCCGACTCTAACATGTGTACAGACGCAGCTTTTGTGTAATCATTACACAAGGGGATAAGAAACAACAACATGATTATCATTGCCTGTACCATGTGTGCCAGGGATAAAAAAAAGACCAAATCCAAATCAAAGATCTTATTACCATTATATCATTATACCAATATTATATCCAAATTGCGCCTTATATGTGATATGTGCCATATCATTTTATAAAGTCTGTCAGTTAAAATGTAGAATTCTATCAAGGATTCACACTAGTTGGTTTCCAAACATTCCACAGACTGCCAATTATTCCAAATTGCCACAGTAGAGACCCCCTCTACTGCTATTGGAGAAATTAATACAAGAGTTGAGTGCATTACTGCGCCAATGTTATCAGTAAATTTAAACTATTTTTTTATGTGTATACAGTACTCAATGATAAAGCACAATTTGGATTATAAATTATAAACACTGGGTAATAACACCAAATAAATAAATAGTGTATCATTCAGTACTTTTGTCTGAAGATGGTAACAACACTGTTACCGAAACGTCATACTATTTATTTATTTGGATTTGGTCTTATTACCTAGTACTCAATGAGAGGACACCTCTCTACAAAGGACAGTTTTCATTTGCAAAATTACCATTTTTACTATTTAGCAACTTTCTGGTAAGAGGACATCTCTCCCTAAAAGACACTTTGGTTCTGTAATTAGCTGTTGTCCTTTACAGGGAGGTAGTTCTACTGTTAATCTTTTTAAAATAATGAGAGGAGCCTGGCTCATCAGTGGTGAACCCTCCCAGCAGTTTTGCCAGTTTAATCTACCATAATGTAATATTCAATTTATTTTTCTTTTTATACCGATACTGAATACCCAATACAATATTACAATGGTATGGTAGATTGGTAAAATTGCTGGGAGGGTTTATCACTGATGAGCCAGAACCTCCCATTATTTTTTATCATTGCAGTAAGGACAGTAGAACTTATTTTAATTCACACACACAAAAACCTTTATTAAGACACACAGGTCTTACAGAGGATTCTCCTTGGGGTTACAAGTCGGAGAAACCTATGAAAGGGGGAAATATACAAAGGGATAAAAATGGAGAAAGATTATATACACATGGTAAATATATACAGATTATCATTTGAATGATCCTATGGAAAATAAGAATATGGATTTGGAAATATGGATGGAAGAAGTGGAGAGCGAAAAGAAGAAAAAAACAGGTATTTACATATGGAACATGCATATAATGGAACAAGTCAATTTAAACTCTTCTGCTCACACAGCACAGGTGGACCATGGCTTTTTTCAAGAAATCCTTAAGAGATTTTCCAGGAAAATCCGAGTGTTCAGAGTTGTAAGGTAAACACCGTAAATTATTTTAATTAAAAAAGAATCAAGTCAAAAATAGTTCCTGGGAGAGCTGGGATTTCTAATAGCTGAATCAATTCTCTGCAGGTTTCATCTTGTGGAACCTCGCCTTGTAACATGAAAGTAACGGAAGAGAGTACAAGTTGACATTAGAAACAAGGTACGAGGTACGGCCATGATAATCATGGTGGGTAGAAGTAGGCGACTGCTTTTACTGTAAGTGCACCACATTTATACACATGTGAAAAGTAGTTCGACTTTGCACTTACAAATGTGCCAGAGCCCCGTTTGGTTACTTGCACTCGCTGGTGGTGTTGGACTTTTGCAAGAATCGGGGGCCATTGGAGCATTATTTTTTTAAACATAAAAAAGTGCCCAATGCGGGAATCGAACCCGGGTCGTAGCGGTCAAAACCAACGGTTTAGACCATCCTTCCACCGACCCCCAGGTTGTTGAATGATACCTACAAGGTAATAAGACCAAATCCAAATAAATAAATTGTGTGTGACATTTCGGTGTTGTTACCATCATCAAATAAAATACTATTTATTTATTTGGATTTGATCTTATCACCTTGTGGTTCTAAAATATAATCCAAATTTTGTGCCTTAACGTTGTTGTATGATGATATTCATGTACCAAAAGAGGAACCTCTCCCTTTAAAAAATAATTTTGTTTATCGAGTTCTTGAGCTTCTTTATGAGCACACGACCTCCAAGATCTTGTTTAATTTAGAATTAAAAGATAAGTAAAAAAAAAAAAAATTGTTTATCACCTCATTACAGAAAGTAATGGTGTTGATAAAGAAAGTTGCATAATTTTGGAAAAAGAAAAAGGGACTGATCGTGCAACTTAAAGTTGCTGATGGCTTGCACCATCTGTTGGAATAAATATCAACTAATCATTGAAGTACAGCTTGCACCACATTAATCAAGAAAGGCTATTTGGCCAATTCCGGAATAAATAAAAAATTAGTGTATAGATAAGACTCAATTTGGATTATAGATTATAAAACAAGGTAATAAGACCAAATCTAAATAAATAAATAGTGTGTGACGTTTCGGTAACAGTGTTGTTACCATCTTCAGACAAAAGTACTGAATGAGAAATTTTACTAAAAACATGCTGTGGTAAAATTTCTCATTCAGTACTTTTGTCTGAAGATGGTAACAACGCTGTTACCAAAACGTCACACACTATTTATTTATTTGGATTTGGTCTTATTACCTTGTTTTATAATTAGTGTATATTTATTCTGACAGATGGTGCAAGCCATCAGCAACTTTTATTTGCACGTTCAGGAGAGCTCCTTTTACTTAATTCATCCCCCTGATCCCAGTACAATTTCACTTTTGTTCTGTTTTCCTTGTTGGGTAAAAGAATTTTAGACCTAATCCAAATAATTTATTAGTGTGTGACATTTCGGCAACAGCATTGTCACCATCATCAGAGACAAAAGAATAAAATTTCTCATTTATCGCCTTTACATTTGGGGGAAAAAAAATATAATATGACAGGAGATCTGAAAATAAAATCTAATATATTAATAGTATACATATTTCTGTGAAAAATAAACACAAGGTAATAAGACCAAATCCGAATAAATAAATAGTGTGTGACGTTTCTGTAACAGCGTTGTTACCGAAACGTCACACACTAATAAATTATTTGGATTTGGTCTTATTTTCTTTTATTATAAGGACGCCCTTGTTGGATGTTATGAAGCCACCCTGATAAGACCAAAGACCATGGTAAATATGCAAGTTTGTCTGAATTTTTCAAAGCTGGTGTTGTGGCTCATTTTTTATCACCACAATTGGGTTCTGTATTGGGTGATGATGCTTTGTTTTAATGCATTTTTTAAATAAAAAGGTCAATTTGGATTATAGATTATAAACACAAGGTAATAAGACCAAATCAAATAAATAAATAAATAGTGTGTGACATTTCGGTAACAGCGTTGATACCATCTTCAGACAAAAGTACTGAATGAGAAATTTTACCACAGCATGTCTCATTCAGTACTTTTGTCTGAAGATGGTAACAACGCTGTTAGAGAAACGTCACACACTATTTATTTATTTGGATTTGGTCTTATTACCTTGTGTTTATAAAAAGGTCAAATTTGGATGATACATTAGAAACACACGGTAATAATGTTTAATAATTGTTATAATGCGTCCCACAAGATAAAATATGCAACAATTGTCCTAGTGTGGAATTAAGACCTACCCACACATTCTCATGGCAGCAATGGCCGCAGCCTTGCAGAAAATTAACCCAGAACAGCAGCTTCACACACCCAAGATAGAGAATATTGCTGTGATAGAGATGTATGGAGATATCTGTTCATTGGACACAACAACAACAAGGTAATAAGACCAAATATAAATAAATAAATAGTGTGTGACATTTTGATAAAACTGATTTTAACTGACACATCACACTACAAATTTGGATTTGGTCATATTACTTTGTGTTTATAATGTATTTTCAATGGGAGAGGTGCTTTTTAGTACATTATAACACATGAGTGGGGTCCATAATCACTGAATTAGTGTCTGTCTGCCATAAATTTGCATATTGTTTTACTGGTAATAATTTTTTTTTGCTTATCCCTAGTACACGTGGTACAGGCCATGATAATCATGGTGGGTAGTTAGCGATTGCTTTTACTGTAAGCGCACCACATGTCTACACATGTGAAAAGCAGTTCGACTTTGTACTTACAAATACTGGTAATAATAATTTCCTTGAAAGAATATATAAATACCTTTAAAATACATTTTACATATAGGAGATCCTGGCCATATGTAAATGAATTGAAGTCTTCCGACACTTCTGTGGGGTTCAACCTTGGCTAGAGTTGAGTTTACAGGAGAAACATTTTTTAACTTACAACCTGGCAGTTGTGGAGTCTATATAAGCATGAAAATTTACGCCATTATGGATTAATAGAAATGAAAAGGCCATATAATAATATATATATGTAGTAATCCCGATGGGGAATGTACTGGGCAGTCGTGGTCGTGAGTGTGTGATGGGATTCCCGCACTGGGACAGCAAGAGACAGAGGCAGGTCTAGATGGTAACTCCAAGAAGGTAGAGGTAGACCACGAACGAAGACAGTCGGACCACGGGCGTCACGGATGCCCTACATCGCGGATAGGGGTGAGAAACCTGACCGTATAACGGCGTCGCTCTGAAAACCAAATAACTGAACAACTAACTTGTCCCATTTCTGGGCTCTTTTATATTGGACGCCCGCAGATGGCGGAGAGTCCTGATTGACTCCCATAATCACGCCACCTGTCAGGCGCCGGGTTGTTTATCACGTCTGGCCACCTGTTGACCGGGTGATTGAACTCATTATCATAAACACCTGTTCGTCTGGTCTTTGTCTCCGTCTAGACTACCTTTACCTCTTTGTTTATTTGTCACTTTGTTACAAGGTCGATACATATTTTTATATAGAGATGGGGTTATAATAAATATCAGAAGAAGGTTGTGAACTATCTTAACTCAAAATATACTACAGAATGTGTCCCCGGTGATGAAGGTTTGGTTGGGGGAATGACATGTAATGAATGATAACCTAACAAACCTATTATAAAAAAAAATAAAAGAAATTATTTGTATACAAATTAGTTAAAATTATTATAAAGTTACAAGTTAAAAAAAGAGAAAAATGTTGTAATGGTGGTGTATCAATGAAATAAAAATCAAGGTTATAAAAATAAAACGCACAAAATGAATGATAAAATATTGAGAGAAAGTATTTAATACAAAATGGTAAATATGATAAAATGAATCGTACAAGGAAAATAATATCTTATTGCATAAAAGATGAGAGGAAAAAAAATGAAGTTAGTTTATTGACTGAACGTATAATGTGACGCTAAGGTTGAAAAGGGGAAAGGGGTTATCTGAGCATGTTTCTGCAAAGTAGTATCCCAAACATTCTGCAATGCAATGCGAACTTGTTTAAGTGAGGCATTGTTTTCATTAACAGAAGGCCTAAGATATTCCGTCTGCATCATTAGCTCAGACAGTGAGAAGAAGTGGGAAGATTGATGGATGTAAAAGGGAGAGGTAGAGGTAAGAGGGGTAAGAGGGATCCCTGTTGTCCATAATGATTGTGCCCAGTTGAATTATGTGAAAAAAAAAGTTAAAATTTGAAAAAATGGTGAATTGATATGATGAGTCGGGCGATGAGAAAAAAAAATAAAAAGATCGCGCTGGATATCCTGAACTCACTATTGGGAATGGTATAGCGAGGAAGGATTGTTCCAGTCGGATTAATCAATGAAAAAAAAAACAAAAATGTTCGGCGAACTGGAATCCCTTGGAAGGTAGTTGGAGGTTTGAAGGATGTGGAAAAGGAGAGGTGGATGTAAGAGATTTATTGCTATCAATTTTGATTGTGTCCGGCTTGTGTGGTGAAAAGAAAAAGTTGAAAAATGAAAAAATGATGAGCCGGACGATGAGAGAAAAAAAAATAAAATTCTAACTGGGTCTCCTGAGCTCACTATTTGGAATGATATAGCGAGGAAGGGTCTTCTAGTTAGTTTAATCAATAAAAAAAAAATGGCTGACGAACAATAATCTCTTGATGGATGTAAAAAAGTTGGGAGGAAAAGTTCATGGGATAGAGTTAGAGGTTGTAAGGGAAGCGTCAAAAATAACATTTGAAAATCTATTAAGAAAAAATAAAATGATAAATGTTTTATCTGTTTAAGAAATATTATAAATATTGTTAGGTGTAGGTTTTTTAAAATGGTGTCTAAAATAGTTGAAGTTGTAAAATTCTAAGTCTAAACATGATGAAAAAAAAGGAAAATAAAAATATTAAAGGTAATAATATATAAAGGGTTGATTGGTATTTGATGGCATTAATGTTGATGGTTAATAAACAAAATGATATTATCGATTAATATTGAAATGCTTTATCTACATCTGTAAGTTAAAAATCAAAGTCCAACACCACAAAACTAGTAAAACTGTAAGTCTATTTACAAATAAATGAGAGAAAAGTTAAAAGAAAACAAAAATATTCGTTCCTGAAAAAAGGGAACATATTTACACACAATGTCTAGGTGTAGGTGCAAGATTACTGATGTCTTTCTAATTTGGCCTACGGGGAGGCAATGTGGCCCTATAATTGATTGATGGACAGGCAATATTGTTGAGGTAGGAAGGGCTATCTCTGCTAATGATGGATGCTAATGATGGATACAAAGGTCATTCCACCCCTTTAGAAGTAGGGAAGGAAAGACGAAGTAGAAAAAAAAACTAGGGGGGAGTTCAGTGCGTGCGTCCTTGAGATGTCGTTGGGATGAAGATTGGATTTAATTGTCCTTTTAGGAGGCCAAGATGGCGTCTCCTTTGGTCTCATGTACAGGATCGATTTTAGAGGTGATGGGGACCTAAATTTTAAACGGGGTTGACAAAACGATAAACTATCCTATAACATTATAAAAATAAGATTTGCTATAAAATGGATTTTATATAATTTTCCTATCCGTTTTAATCTGGCATGTTCCGCTGTTAGAAGGATATTAAATTTAATCTGTAATATTGAAATCGTGGGTGTGAATAATTGGGAAAAGGGAGGCTATAAGAGAATTAATTAACTATTGTATAAATAAATGTGTTATGATTATGCGAAATGTGTTAATGGGATATGCGAGAGGAATTAAAATTGATGTGAACAATGTAGAAGTGCGAAATAAAAATGTATTTAATACGTAAATAACAATTTAACACAGGCAGGAATGAAATGCAATGGGGTATGGAAATTTTATGGTATGATATTTAGTTTTTGCATATTACATTTATAGTTGTATTTGTAATTGTGGGAAAAATGGGAAGCACATTTTGGGATGAGATAATTTAAAATTGATATTTATAAAATTACAAATCTAGGACTAGTTTTAAAACTTTTAAATATTGAGAAATATCAATTTGAATAGTAATAGGTCAAATAAAATAAAGAGCGTAATAAATTTAATTATTAATATTATGGCCATAAATTAGGTATTAAAAAAAAACTCACAAATAAGTTTAGAAAATATGATTCGAGTAATTAAAATATAATATGATTTTTTTATGTAAAATTGAAAGTTGCATATTTGGATAATACCATTTTGGGTGAATTTAAGAAAGGCATGTAAGATTAGTAAATTGGCAAAAATGCGTGATTGAATATTTTTAATAATAAAGTTGAAAATTATGAATTAAAGTTTATAATTTGATTAAAATAAAGTAAAAATGATAAATGAGAGTGTGAAAGTTTTAAAAATTGAATAAAAATGCTATAAAAAAGGTTATAATTGATTTTAAAATGCTTAAGGTGAAAAAATAAGAATAAAATTTATGGGGAAAATGGCAGAAACAAGGTATAAAGTACCTTGAAATGGCTGATGCTGGCTGGAGTTGATCTCTGGAGATGGCTGTTTGGAAGAAGGCTGCTTGTTGCGTGGGATCCGTCGAAAGAGGAGATGAGGGCTTCCTCCGCACGAGGTACGGCTAGTCCCCGAATGGCGTCTGCCAGGCGGCTTTCTAGGTCTTCGCAGTGGGGCTGCATGTTGGTGAGGGCATCCACGACGTACTCGTCTCCGGCCTCCGTCATCCTCTGCATGCTGCTGTCCTCAGTTATCCTGTCAACTTTAACGGGTTCTGTAGTAATCCCGATGGGGAATGTACTGGGCAGTCGTGGTCGTGGGTGTGTGATGGGATTCCCGCACTGGGACAGCAAGAGACAGAGGCAGGTCTAGATGGTAACTCCAAGAAGGTAGAGGTAGACCACGGACGAAGACAGTCGGACCACGGGCGTCACGGATGCCCTACATCGCGGATAGGGGTGAGAAACCCGACCGTATAACGGCGTCGCTCTGAAAACCAAATAACTGAACAACTAACTTGTCCCATTTCTGGGTTCTTTTATATTGGACGCCCGCAGATGGCGGAGAGTCCTGATTGGCTCCCATAATCACGCCACCTGTCAGGCGCCGGGTTGTTTATCCCGTTTGGCCACCTGTTGACGGGGTGATTGAACTCATTATCATAAACACCTGTTCATCTGGTCTTTGTCTCCGTCTAGACTACCTTTACCTCTTTGTTTATTTGTCACTTTGTTACAAGGTCGATACATATTTTTATATAGAGATGGGGTTATAATAAATATCAGAAGAAGGTTGTGAACTACTTTACTCAAAATATACTACATATATTTAAATTATCCTAGTACACGTGGTACAGGCCATGATAATCATAATGGTCAGTAGTTGGCGACTACTTTTACTGTAGGTGCACCACATGCCTATACATGTAGAAAGCAGTTCGACTTATGTACTTACAAAGTGCCAGAGCCCCATTTGGTTACTTGCACTCACTGTTGGGGGTTGGACTTTTGCAAGAATTTGGGTTTATTGGGAGCAATTTTTTTTATTAGAAAAATAAAGTAAAATTCCTAATACAGGATTCGAACCTGGGTTATGGCTATCAAAAACTGACAGCTAAGACTATTGCCTCACTGGCCCCATGTGAGATTATAATTATTATTTGTGCTGTTTTTTTTATTCTGTTTTAAAAATGACAAAGTCCCACAAATACTAAAGAAATAGATGAAAAACCTCTCTCCATCCTGGGGATGTAAATCTCAGTTTATTTGATGGTGGTAGGGCGTTGTCCTGGTGGGCTATGGTCACCAGGGCCCGTTCCAAGGCGAGGTTCGGGGTCCGGTCTCGGAGGGTCGTTCTCCGGTTCTCGTCGGTGCAGTCGTAGGTGTTGTTGTTTCTGATACCAGACATCTTGCGGTTATGGGTCAAGAAGGAGAGATAAAAAATAAAAAAAGACAAAAAAAAAAATGTGACGAAGCTCCTAGTGATAACTCTCACGTTGTATCTTTTTAGCCTTCCGCGAAAAAGGTGGTCAGTGGTCAAATACAACTTGTACCTGTTATCTCTGTGGTGCCGTTTCACTGATAAATAATAAATAAACAAAATTTAAAATAATTTTGTAACGGTCACATGTATTTCCGGTCGGTTGCTTGTTGACACACAACACCACCCCCCCTCTTATCTTAGACTCGGTCCCTCTAGTCGCCGTTATCTCTCTAAAAATTCCTTAAGTCTAGACACGTGTGCTGACGTGCTCTGGCGCCTACTATTTTTGTTGCGTCCGTCCCGTGGTCGTAACCTATATGTCGTTTCCTTGATTCTATCCGTTATTACGTACGGTCCTATGTATTTCGGCAGAAATTTCTCCGTTTTCCCTGGTTTCCTGCGAGACGACTCCAGTAGTACCAGGTCGCCCACTTCAAACTTCCAGAATCGTTCACGGTTCGCAAGGTCATACTGACACTTCGTCATCATTGTCCGGTCTCGGTAGTTTTCGTCGGCAATTTTCTTTAATCTCTCGTTTTCTAAAATGCGGTTGGTCACGTATTCGTCGTAAGTTTTTACTGGCTCATCGACGGTTGGTAGTCCTATGTCTAGGGACGTCCTCGGTTCTACGCCAAATATCAACTTATGCGGTGTCACCTGTGTCGACGACTGAATGGGCGAGTTATACGCAAAAGTCGCCGTTTTTACGAATCTCGGCCATTCGGCGTGATCGTCCTCGAGATAAACTCGGATGCCGTTTTTTATGACGCCGTTGAGTTTTTCGCATAAGCCATTTGTTTGCGGGTGTGCCACGGAAGGCATAACATGTTTAATACCGTACAACTGTGTAAAGTCTCTAAAAGTACTCGAATCGAAAGATTTGCCTTGATTGGATATTATGCATTTCGGAGTACCAAAAACGTAGAGCAGATTGTCTAAGAGTGCATTGAATGTGGTTTCCGCCTTTGTATCTTTTACCGGGATTGCGAGTGCGTATTTACTAAAATGGTCTATGATCGTTAGGATGTGTTCGTAGCCTTCTACCGATTTTTTGAAAGGACCTTGGTGGTCTATTCCCACTCGTTCCCAATTGTCTGTTGCCGGTGGTAACGGTTCTAGCGGGGCTGCGGGTTTGAACCTCTGTGGTTTGAAGGCCTGGCATACTTTGCACAACCGAACGTATTTCCGCACGTCTTCTTCAAGACCTTTCCAGTAGAAACGTTGCTTAATACGGTGGACCGTCTTCTCTACCCCCATGTGTCCTGCCTCGGGTATATCGTGCGCTGTTTTCATTATTTCGAGTACGCTTTGCTTTGGTGCTACGACCAACCATTGGTTACCTTGTGTTGCATGGTTCTTTTTATAAAGGATCCCGTTTATTTTTTTATATTCGTCCCGTGTTTTAGCGTCTGGTAGTTTTCCGGTAATATCGCGGCAAAACGTGTCTTCCTTTTGTCCATTTTCGTCGATCCGTACTGTGCATGCCGTTAAATCGTTGAAGTTGTCTTCGACGTTCGTATCGTTTTTGTGGAACGGGTTGCGTGAGAGTGCGTCCGGTGCAACGTTCTTCCTCCCTGCGCGGTGGACTATTTCAAAGGCGTGCTCCATGAGTTTTAACCCCCATCTAGTAAGTCTTGAGCATGGGTCACGTACGTTAGCTAGCCACGTTAACGCGCTATGGTCGGTTACGACTTTGAATTCTCTCCCGAAGATGTACGGCCGTAACTTTTGTAGTGCCCAGACTATTGCTAAGTACTCTAGTTCTGAGATACCATATTTACTCTCGTGTTTCGATGTCTTTCTCGACAAGTAGTGGATCGGGTGCAAAAACACGTCATTGTCCGTTTGCATTAGCACCGCGCCTAATCCTACGATTGATGCGTCCGTGTGTATTTCTATTCTAGCGTCTGGGTTGAAGTGTGCTAGAATTGGCTTCTCAGTCAATTTTTTTTAAGGTTTCGAAAGCTTCTATTTCGGGCCGGACCTATTACGAATCTCTTATCTTTTTCCGTTAAACACGTCAGCGGTTTGCTTTGAAAAGTTTTTTATAAAACGGCGATAATAGCCGCAAAGTCCCAGAAACGAACGAACCTGCTTGACATTTTTCGGAATCGGAAATTCCTTAACTGCCTCGATCTTATCAGTAGCCGGTTCTACGCCGTTTTCCGATACCACGTGTCCCAAAATTGGTAACTTTTGGTAGGCGAATCTACATTTTGATGGCTTTAGGGATAAGCCTGCCCCGCGGAAACATTCTAGAACATTTTTTAACCGCTCATTGTGTTCACGTATATCTCTTCCGTACACGATGACGTCATCTAGATAAACCATACACTCGGACCATTTCAATTCAGCTAAAAGTGTATCCATGATTCTTTCGAAATGACCAGGTGCCCCGGTTAAACCAAAGGGTAAAACTTGAAACTCGTACAGCCCGTTACCCGTCGTGAACGCTGTAATTGGCTTGCTTGTTTCATCCAGTGGACACTGCCAATAACCGCTAACAAAATCCGTGTGAGAGAAATACTTCATTCCCGCTAAACGGTCCAGGCAGTCGGTGATATCCGGTAATGGATATGAAATTTTTTCTGTTACGTTGTTAACTTTTCTATAGTCCACACAAAATCTATAGGATCCGTCTGATTTTTTAACCAAAACGACCGGGCTCGCCCATGGAGATGTTGATTTCCTAATAACTCCTTTTTCATACATTTCTTTAACCTGTTCCTCTATAATGTCACGTTCCTTAGGACTGCGGCGATAGGCTTTTTGTCGAATTGGTTCCGTGTTTGATTTAAGTTTAATGTGGTACGGTTCGACATCTGCCGCCTTATTCCACTCTTCTGAGAAAAGTTCCCGATACCTGTACAATACGTCCAGTACGTCGATTTTTTCGCCGTCCGACAGCTCCGGGTTTATATCGAACTTATGTGGTTCGTATTTGCACGTGGCCGTCATACTGTATCCCACCTGTTCACTTAGGAAAGAAACATTCGCTATTTCCCCGCCGGATCGTAACAAGCACGAGTTTGCTACCAATCACACCAGTTCGTTCCTAGTATTAATGACATCAATGAGTATCTCGGATACCGGTTCGGAAACGTGTACTGATGGTATTAGTAGCCCCGTTCTTATTACGCAGTCGGGGTGGGGTTCTAAAATGCCCGCCATTACTGTTGGCCCTTTTAACTTAACCCTCGTTTTACAGCGTGGTGCAATTTCAAGGTCATCTGGTATGCAGTACTTTTGTTTGGGGTTTTTCCGATCGTTCGTAATTGCGCCTAATCTCTCGAGCTCCCGTTCTTCGTTTAGTTCTACCACGTGGTCGTCCGTGCCTATTTTTGGCCTATACAATTCTACCGATTCGTCTCTAAACATAATTTTGCAATGATAGTCTGTTAGAATATCGACGCCGAAAATAATATTTTCCCCGTTTCCTGGAATTATGGTGAACCTGCCACATATGTCGAACCCATCAATGTTGACTTCCAAGTATGTTCACGTGTTCGAGACTACTGACCCACTTATTCCCCGTATAAGTAATTTTGAAGGCATTCTAGCACATCCTAGTGCGTTGGCTATTCCTTCGTCTATGCAGCTAACATTTGCCCCTGAATCGAAAATCAGTTTGCCTACATGTGTCTCATTGATATGCGTGATTAAGCAGAAATTAGTCATACCTGTCCAACGGAATTTTTCCATTGTTGTACCCCCTATTTCTAAAGTGGATTTTTCTAGTGGTACCTTATTTACTGTCTGTCTCTTGTTAACCCCCGGTTGTCCTTTTACCTTGAAAATTATGTGATTGGTGTTACAAGTAACCTCGGAAAATACACGTGGTACGCTCTCTACACTGTTTGCAACTTCAACCACAGGATTAGAGGTAAAATTGTACTCACCACGTGTCCTCCTTTTCGGGCAATCCCAGTGTTTGTGCCCCGTCTGGAAACAAGTGAAGCATCTATGCGTCCCGTCCGGCAGCATGAATCTTCTTGCTTTCTCCATGGGCGTTTCGGTCCTTGGGTTTTGTCCTCGTTTTTGTTCCCACTCTTCCGCCGTCCTCCTAGTTGTTTCCGAACTTGTCGTTGTCCCTGCTTCCTTCCGTCCCTTGTTCCATTTGTCCGCCTCGTCGAGGAATTTCGCCGCCTGTAGGAAGTCGGCCTCTTCTGGGTTCCGCGTGGTACTCCATGAGGCTGCCAGTAGTAGGCAGTCTTTTGGAGCCAATGCCCACAATGCCTCCTTGTTTGAATCAAATGGCGAAAACACCTGCCGTCGCGTGGGCCGTATTGAGGTTCATTAAGTATTTCCCCGTAGCTTCCGTGGACTGGGGCCATCTCATTTTCTTCAGTTCGTTATCCCTACTACGTGCCCAGCCGTCGTTCCTTGGGTAGCAAAGTTTCAGTGCTTCCAAGACGTCTTCAAGTGCGGCTGAAGGTTCAAATCTGCACTTGATAAATTCGCGGCCGTCAAGTGGAAGCCGCCGTACTAGGGCCTTCGTCCAGTCTCCCTTCGGTACCTTGCTCGCCGTCAGCCACGTTTTGAACTCCTCCACGTAGTCTTCGATATCTTCCTCCTCCGGGTTGAAACAAGGCGTCTCCGTAGCCGATACTTATGTTTGCGGCTTGAGGTGCTGGGCCGACACTGCTCTCCACCATGTGATGAGGCTGAAGTGGGGATGTAAATCTAAGTTTATTTGATGGTGGTAGGGCGTTGTCCTGGTGGGCTATGGTCACCAGGGCCAGTTCCAAGGCTGGGTTCGGGTCGGTCTCGGAGGGTCGGTTCTCCGGTTCTCGTCGGTGCAGTCGTAGGCGTTGTTGTTTCTGATACCAGACATCTTGCGGTCGCGGGTCAAGGAAGGAGAGATAAAAAAGATTTTAAAAAATGTGACGAAGCTCCTAGTGATAACTCTCACGTTGTATCTTTTTAGCCTTCCGCGAAAAAGGTGGTCAGTGGTCAAATACAACTTGTACCTGTTATCTCTGTGGTACCATTTCACTGATAAATAATAAATAAACAAAATTTAAAATAATTTTGTAACGGTCACGTGTATTTCCGGTCGGTTGCTTGTTGACACACAACAATATTTTTCAATATTTCATCAGGTAATTGTACAAATTTGTCTTTAAAATGGAGTGTTTTAATGTCCATCCATACAGAGTTCAAAACAACAACTGACTCACCCGTGCAGGCAAGGTCACGCTCCGCTGCGTCACGTGGGAAAACATAAGTACATGTTTTCTTACAAGTTCTCAGCACATCCCCCTTTTTAAGACTTGAAATATATATATACATTACAAACTTTAAATGCATAATATAATTAATAATGAAGGCGATCCACAGGTTTAACAATTCGTCCACTCCGGGTTCTTATCTGGCCGTCTTCTGAGTCATTAGAGGGATAATCCACAACTGGGGTCTTTTCATTTTCAACCAGTTCCTCCCCCGAAAAGGTCGGCGTCGATGGGTCGGCTGGATATTGCACTGTAACTCCTTTTCGTAGATGGAACCTGTTTCGACGTAAAGTCCCAACTGGAGTATCAACCATATATGACCTTGGTGTCGATGCCTTCTGCTTTACAATCCCCCAGGTTCGCATATCTGTAATCCAAACCGTGTCACCTTCGGATAGCTCCTCCATGTCCGTAGCTCCGCAGCGTCGATCATATCTGGATTTCATATCCTTTCTCCTTCTCCCCTCCTTTCTTTTCAGGGTCTGAGAGTCCACCAACTTTGGATTAAGATTCTCTGGTGCAATTGGCAAGGTCGTTCAGAGTTTACATCCCATGAGAAGCTCAGCAGGGCTGTAACCGTTCTCCAAAGGGGTCGATCGATACTCCAGGAGTCCAAGCGATGGGTCTTGATTTTTCTTGAGGATCAACTTAGCAATTTTCACACCTGCTTCTGCCATCCCATTGCTCTGCGGGAATCGAGGACTTGAAGTGACATGTGTGAATCCGTACTGCCTTGCGAAATTTGCAAATTCACGAGCAGCTCCAAATTGCGTCCCATTATCGCTTACAACAGTTTCTGGTATCCCATGTCGGGCAAATATGGATTTGCAACTACGCACCACCACACTGGCTGTGAGCCGATCCAGCTGAATCATTTCAGGAAAACGAGAATAATAGTCAATGACGACTAGATACCACTTATTCTCGAACTTGAACAAATCCATTCCAATCTTTTGCCACGGTCGTGTAGGAAAGTTGGTTGGTATCAAAGGTTCATGTTTTGAGACGGCATCCTGGATACAGACACTGCACTTTCTGACCGTTTCCGCGATCTCTTCCGAAATTCCAGGCCACCATACCGTCTCACGTGCGCGAAGTCTTGTTTTTGTAATCCCGAAGTGCCCAGCGTGCAACTTATCTAGGATCTCCAGTTTCATACTTGCTGGAATAACAAGACGACAGCTACGCATCAGTAGTCCATTTTGAACGCCGAGTTCATCCTTGACATGCCAATAAGAGAGCAGAGCCTGTGACATTTTCTTCTTATCTGGCCAGCCTTTCTCAAGGTAGTTGACTACTGCTTTCAGGGTCGTATCTTCTTGTTGAGCTTCAAAAATCTTCGTCAACATCTCGTCTTTGTTGGTTATACTCGTGAGAACTGCATTTATATGCGCTGAGGTTTGCCGTTCGTTTTCACCTCCCTCGGTTGTAAGAAGTGGTTGTCTGGATAATGCATCGGCGTCGAGCAGCTCCTTTCCAGGGATATGCACTATTTCGAATCCAAACCTCATCATACGCATTCGGAAACGTTGCAGTCTTGGGGTCAGCGAACTCAATTCTTTCGTCGAAAATAGAGGAATGAGAGGCTTATGGTCGGTCTCAATTCGGAAACGCTTTCCAAGCAGGAAATCTTGAAAACGTTCGCAGGCCCACGTAATTGCGAGAGCCTCTTTCTCGATCTGAGCATATCGTTTTTCGGTAGGTGTCATAGTTCTAGAAGAATAAGCAACAGGTCGCCAGATTGCATTCTTACCTTCTTGCTTCAGTACCGCTCCCAAGCCGTATGAAGATGCGTCGGATGACACCATAGTTGGTTTCCTGACGTCGTATGCTGCCAAGATGGGTTGAGTCGTGAGCAATTCTTTCGACTTTCGGAATGCTCGCTCCTGGCTGCAATCCCAAACGAAGTCTTGACCTTTCACCAACAACTGGTTCAGTAGAGCCACAATTTCAGATAAATTTTCCACAAAGCATCCCAGATGGTTCACCATGCCAAGAAATCTTCTAACGCCATGAACATCGGTCGGAACAGGCATCTCCGCCACTGCTTCGATTTTCGCTGGATCTGGTCGGATACCGTCTTCATCCAGTATGTGCCCAAGAAAATTAATTCTTGGCACGCCGAAGACACACTTGGCCTTGTTTAGTGTAACTTTCGCCTCTTTCAGTTTTCGGAGCACTAAACGAAGAATTCGATCGTGAGTCTTGGAGTCGGAGGCAAATATCATGATATCGTCCAGGTAACACATTACACCGTCCATGCCTTGCAAGATTATTGACATAACTCTCTGAAAATACTCTGGGGCGAGTGAGATTCCAAATGGCATTCTGCAGTATTTATATCTCCCAAAAGGAGTGATGAAGGTCGTTAAATACTGGCAGTCCGGGCTCAATGGAATCTGGTGAAAGCCACTGTTCGCGTCCAGTTTTGAAAAGAATCTTGCTTCCCCCAGTTGCCCCAGCATGTGCTCCACCACTGGCATGGGATGCACTTCGCGCTGTACATGTTCGTTCAGCCTTGAGAGATCCACACAGAGTCGTATGTCGCCATTCGGTTTACCAGCAATCACAGTCGGTGCACACCATTCAGTCGCAACGTTAACTTGTGCTATGATTCCCGCCTTCTCGAGCTCTTCCAATCTTGTTTTGAGCTTTTCCATCAAAGGTATTGGTACCCGTCGAGGAGTATGCACAGCATATGGTTTTGCTCCAGGTTTCAATTTGATTTCGTAAAGGTTTCCGATCTGTCCCAGTCCTTCAAATACTTCAGGGAATTCCTTGATTGGGTTAATTCTCGTCGCAACCACTTCAATCCGCCTCGCCAGGTTCAAGAGCTCACATGCCCGGCGACTCAGAAGAGGTTCACTCAAACGACGAATGACATAAATCTTCTCCTTGATTTCATAATTGCCATTTCGCAGCGTTGATATAAGCATACCCACAGTCTGAAGTTCGGAAAATTCAGCAGCTCTAAGGTTGATATCACTTTTCAATAGTCGTTGCTGTCCCATTATCTTCTTGAAGAGACACAGAGGAACACATGTAACATCCGCCTGGGAGTCGAGCTTGAACTTCACCTTTTTCCCGTTCACTTGGATTTCTGCTGTCCATCGCCTCCTGCACTCGCCTTCATCATCATCGAGATTAGATGAATCCTCCACAGCTGAGACCTCCAGGAGAAAACCAATTTCTTCATCAAGTTCAGAAACAGCTTTGACTTTCGCAGTCTTCGCCTGCTTATCTGGGCAGCAATTTGCAAAATGGCCTGTTTTTGAACACAGGTTACATTTTTGTCCTTCAGCACGGCAAGCCTGTCCTTCCCTGTGGGTGAAACCTCCGCATTTTGGACATCGTGATCTTGTTTTGGCTGACTTCTTCTTCCTCGAAGGCTGCTGTTGTTGTTTCGGTGAAAAATTCTTCGAGTTGAACTTCACCTGATTGACCTTTTGGCTTGTTGAGGGACGCTGCAGGTCGACTTGCTGCTGTCGAACGGCTTCCTGCTGTCGAACCATTTTCACCGCCTTTTCCAAAGTCAGTTCGCTGTCCAACTGCATTCTTTCAGATGAAGCTTTGTCCCTCACTCCAACCACAATTCGGTCACGGATCAACTGCTCATGAAGACCCTCAAATTCGCAACTATCAGCCAATTTGTACAATGAAGTGATGAATTCGTCCACTGGCTCCCGATCCTCTTGGATTCTTGAATTAAATTTCGCACGTTCGTATTCTTCCTGACACAGAAGTGGCTGTCGAACGCCTTGAGGACGGAATCAATTTTCGTTGCCTCTTCCTCCTTTTCGAACTTGAAGGTCCTGAATATATCATCCGCGCGGTCACCCATCAAGTACATGAACAAATCGATCTTGTCCGCCTCCTCTTTCTTCTTCATTCCACTGACCACGAGGTATCGTTTGAATCTCTTCCTCCATTTGGGCCATTCGTTGGGAGTCGAGAAGTCGAAAGTTTCTGGAGGTTGAATCTGAGCCATGTTGAATTATCTTCCAAGGTACGCAAAAATCGATATTTTGCAATATACGGGTTCGTATTTTATCCAGTTATCGCTGCCACCATGTTTTAATGTCCATCCATACAGAGTTCAAAACAACAACTGAGTCACCCGTGCAGGCAAGGTCACGCTCCGCTGCGTCACGTGGGAAAACATACGTACATGTTTTCTTACATGTTCTCAGCACATGGAGCAACAACAAATGAAAAAAGTAGCTCTAATAAATTATATTGTTGCATTCTTATCAATATAATCCAGTTGGTAAATATGCAATTTTAATTAATACATGTGTCTTATGCATATTTTTGTAGACAGTTTTGGTTATCACTATAACAACATCGCTTGAGACCACAATGTTATGTAATACCCATATGTTGATAAAACCACAGTTAAAATAATTAAAACTTTAGATTTTTTTTTATCTCATTGTGTGTGAAAACATGGTAATAAGACTAAATCTAAATAAATATAAATAGTGTATGATGTTTTGGTAACAGTGCTGTTACCTTCATTCTATACTTTTAAACACAAGGTAATAAGACCAAATCCAATTAAATAAATAGTGTTTGACCTTTCGGTAACAACGCTGTTACTGAATCGTCACACACTATTTATTTATTTGGATTTGGTCTTATTACCTTGTGTTTATAATCTATAATCCAAATTATGCCTTATCATTCTATACTTTTGTCTGAGATGGTAACAAAACTGTTGCCAAATGTCATACGCTATTTATATTTATTTAGATTTTGTCTTATTATCTTGTGTTTCTAATCTATAATACAAATTGTACTTAGTCATTTTATATCATTGAATATGTCTACAAAGTCATGGAGACTGAATTAATGGATTAAATTTACAATCTTGGTAGGGTTGGAATATAGGTCCTGTCTTGAGGCTCCTATATATTCTACAGTAGGTGGTCTGGTGAGACATCTTTGGTTCTGCACATGACTTGTACAGAGCAGGAGGGACAAGCCCTGGTTCTGTCCTCCCAGGAACAACAGTCTTTGATTTCCAGGCTTAAGTCTGGTCATCTATGGACAATGACTTTCCAGAATGGTTGCAAGGTTTTCCTACTATGTACTAAGTGCAATTCTCAACCTGCAACACCAAAACACATTATTAACTGTATTGACTCATCCATTGATGAGCTCTACTCTTCTCAGGCATACACCATCAAAAGTCTCAAGCTTTACAATCTTGATACCTTAATATGATTGAGTGGAGATAAGAAAGAAGATGATCTTTGGTCCTGTAGATGGTGTATTGTGGGAAGACACCATCCTGGAATTTATCCACCAGACTCCATGATGGGTTAAAAGAGCCGCTGCTGTTGGTTGACTATCCGGGGGCACATGGAGGTGAAGGTGAGACTGGTATTTTGAATTAAGATGCTATAACCTATTACAGTAAATTACCTCCTTGTAAAAGACAATACCTAGTTGCAGAAGGAAAGTGTGCTTTAGGGAAAGTGTCCTCTCATGGAGGTTCTCATGGAGATGAAAACTGTCCTTTTTAGAGAGGTGTTCTTTATGGAGGTTGTTTTACTGTATTGGTTATGAAAACTGCTCTTTTAACAGAGGTGTTTTTCATGGGGTTTCTACTGTATTGGTGATGAAAACTGTCCTTTGTAGAGAGGTGTCCTCTCATGGAGGTTCTACTGTATTAGTGATGAAAACTGTCCTTTATAGAGAGGTGTCCTCTCATGGAGTTTCTACCATATTGGTGATGAAAACTGTCCTTTGTAGAGAGGTGTCACCTATTGGAGGTTCTACCATATTGATGATGAAAACTTGTAAAATGGATGACAAGCTATCCAAGATTCCAGAGTAAAGTTGAAGGAAGATGGGTGACTTCCAGCTGCGGGGATGGCCCAGGTGTGAGGGGAAAGGCGCCGAAAACGGCATTCCAGTCTGGTCACATCTGCGGCGAGTTGCCTCCGGTCGTGTGGATGATCCTGCAAGAGGGTACCAGAGAAGCTTGCCCAACCTGAAGCTGGCCGTCAATGGTTGGGTTGGACTTTTGAAAGAAGTGGGGGCCATTGGAACTTTTTTTTTTAATTAAAAAAATGTTAATTTTAAAATGTGTGACAATTATGGGAAATAACTGCAAAAAAAAAACTCTAAAAAACTCTATACAATAGCTTGTCGTTCATTTCCAATTTTTAGCGTACATAAATTAAAAAAAGTTTAAATTTTATTTGCATAGTTTGATAGTTTTTACAGTCAAATTTTTATAAACTTGTTCAATTTTTTTTTTTAATTTTATATTTGAAACTATTGCTTCGTATGTATATTTATATGTATGTATATAATGGCTCAATTGCGCATAAATCTTGTTAGTATATCCATGCTATCCATGCCTGTTGAAGAACTGGAAGGTTCAAAAGCTCGCAATAAATCTAAAAAGAAGCTCCTCATGTGATCTTTTAATTCTTATATATTTAACCTAAATTCTACTGAGTTCATGTAGCCGAAATTAGCTATACAAGTCTGGTGTCAAAGTTTTTTTCTTTTTCAGTTTGCAATTCTTTATGTACTTCACGATTACTTTCTTTTACTAGAATTACATTTTGTTGAAAAGTAATAGCAATATTTTTATTTCCGCGCACTCAAGCATAAAGCCTACAAGAAATCAGTACTAAAAGAGAGAGACTACATAGTAAAAAAAAAATAATAAAAGGAAATCATGATTAAACAGCATTGCAATTTCGCTGCAAAAAAATTCGTTGCAAATAATACATTACTATCCAACATTAATATTTAATGCCTATTCTTAGTGACTCATGTTAGAGTTTAAAATCTTTGCATATTCTTCCTAATGAATAATAATTAGACTAAATGCAAATAAGAAAATATAAAACAAGCAAAGGGAGATAAAAATAAAATGAAACGATTTTCAAAATATTCTTAAATTAATATATACAAAATGTTTTTATTTATAGTTTATTCTTGAAAATAAAATGCTGAAGTTAATACATATATTTTAAAGTAAAATATTTTAAAGATCCTATAAAAATTTACCTATCAATGATAGAAAAAGCGTAGCAGTAGCGTTTTAAAAAGCCGATGATGTGTTTGTTTACAATAATATTTTAAGATGTGGATATGCTACCCATTATATAATTGATTATTCTACAAAATATATTTATTAAAGTTAATTTATTTTTAAAATAATGACATATTTAGAGGTGTTATATATATAATATAAAAAATATATAGTTTTTAATATGGGTGAACCTACACAAGTAAGCTTCAAGTCGGTGTAGTTAATTCACCTGGTTATTTTTACGTCTGATAAAATGACAGAATGGATTTTGCCTTTCCTTACTCACTGGTTTTACGGCGAAAAATGTGCGCTCTTTAAAATTTTCTATCTTTTATATAGTTTTGATGGAAAATAGCATTTGTTTTATATATTTGCATATCATTTATATCCAAATAGTTGGCGTTCTGCGCTCCAGTAACCCCAAATATATCATTTAGAAATCATTAATTTATGAACAAAAACACCATTTTTCCTCATTTATAAATGTTCTATTAACAAAATTAGTAGAAACTCCCTGTAAAGGACAACATCTAATTGCAGAGCCAAACTGTCCTTTATAGAGAGGTGTCTTTTAGCGGGGTGTCATCTAATGGGATGTTCTACTGTATATGAAAAGGCACAATTTGGATTATAGATTATAAACACAAGGTAATAAGACCAAATCCAAATAAATAGTGTGTGATGTTTTGGTAACAGTTTCATTCAGTACTTTTGTTTGAAGATGGTAACAATGCTATTACTGAAGCGTCACACACTATTTATTTGGATTTGGTCTTATTACCTTGTGTTTAAAATGTGAATATATATTATATAATATCTATATATAAAAATATGGATATTATAATTTTTTATATGATAACTTGTTTCTGAGGCCACTAGTTGGAGTGTGCCATCCATTCAATTAATTCACTAGGTTAGTTCCATATAGGTTATTTTAAAAATGGAACTATTTTGCTAGCCAAAACTAGGCCTAGCTCCAAATCGACAGCCTGTTTTCATGCAGCTACAGAAAAGAATATTCCATTGAATTTCTCTTCGGCCACACAAGGTAATAAGTCCAAATCCAAATGAATAAATAAGTGCTTGGCGTTTCGGTAAAAACGCTGCTATCAAAACGTCATAAACTATTTATTTTAATTGGTCTTATTATTACTTTATATTTCTAATCTATAATCCAAATTGTACCTAATCTTCCACAAAAGTATATAAAACCTGACTTGTTTCATTAAAGTGATTCTGTTGTATGACTTTAAACAACATTCATACATAAATAATAATTTGAATTAGTTTTTAGTGTTATAAGGTTTATCAATAAACATTTAGAAATATTCTCTTAATATATTGGTATTCGTGTGTGTGTGTGGGTATGTATGTTTGTTCTAAATTAGCATCCAAATGGCTGAAGCAATTTGTCACAGCTAGATAAAAAATTGGGGGTCGGTGGAAGGGTGGTCAAAATGTTGGTTTTGACCTCTACAACCTGGTATCAAATCTGCATTGAGCACTTGCCCATTATGTTCAAAAGTCGAAATGCTTTTCATGTGTGTAGACATGTGGTGTACTTACAGTAAAAACAGTCACCAAGTTCTTACCCACTGTAATTATCATGGTCTGTACCATATGTACTAGGGATAATTGAAAAAAAAAATTGAAAGTAATATATTTGTGAATTTCTTCTCATACTGCTCTAGAGGTATGAGGCTAAAAACTGACCAAACAGAAATACATATTAATAAATCTGCAATTTTATTAATAATAATGAGTAATACATAATTAATATATATCCAACTTCTTCAAATCAATGCCCTAAGGGCTAAGAATTTTAGGTCGAATTACAGTCAGTGTTGATTTAAAGTTGGTTAAGGGGTTATTCTGTACATTTTATCATTAAACCTTTTTAAAGTAATGCTTTAAACGAGTTTCTCGTCGCCGTTAACTTTTGTTCCTTCTTCAAGATGATGTCTGGTGATTCCTTCTCTTGTAATGCTCTAAGACTGGCTATCATCCTAGACCTGTTCATTAAATAGTGTATATAACTTATTTGATTCCAACCAACTATAAAATCAAACATTTACTATAATTCAACAATTTTTAAAATCCAAATCAATTTAATCACCTTAATTCAACAGGAATCACCTTTCTCTTGGGGCGATGATTTAAAAATGTCTGAACCCCTATTATTAGTAAAATATGGTGTTTTTTGATCATAAGTTAATAATTTTAAATGATATATAAATGTGATATACGTTTTATAATAAAAGAAAATAAGACCTAATCCAAATAATTTATTAGTGTGCGACGTTTCGGCAACAACATTGTCACCATCATCAGACAAAAGAATAAATGAGAAAAATATTACAGCAAGTTCTTATATAGTACTGTTATCAAGTGTTTAAATCTATAATCCAAATTGTGCTTTATCATTTGTGATATACGTTTGTATATCATTTCCCATTGAACAACCTTTTACTTTAAAATCTATATGGTTTATGTCATATGCCTGTCCATTATCCCCAATGGATGTGATGTTACATTACTATAATTATAGTGAATCTTTGTCATAGAGATATAAAAATGAAACTTTGTATTCACCATGTCGAAATTGCCTCCGAACACTTACAACATTGATGACCCCCGTCTGACAGCAGCTGAAGTATCTTGGTGTTCCCATGTTTTGCAGGTGTTATTTGGCCCCCTCTTCTGGATATATGTCCGGAGTTGCACACGGTTCCAGCTCCATTGTACAGTATAGTAACTTATCTGTCAATCATTCCCAATTGTGCTCGCTTGCAGAAATTAGTTTTCTACTCGGATGTTACTTTGTACACTCTATCGAACTTGCACTCACTGCACTGCGAGATTAGGTCACCATAGATCTCAACCATGTGTTGTGAAAGAAAGCAATGGTAAGTTAATTTAAGAGTTTTTATTTTGAAACTGATCATTATGGATGAGTTCTCCATATCGCTGTCATCTCTGAGGAAAAGGAAGGTGGGCTTGGCCATAGATAGGCTCAAGGTCCAAATCCACAGGGAAATCACCACTCGACACATAGAGAAAGCCATCCTGCTACTCTGGTGTATTTTTTCAGACTGATCATCTCCTTATGTGTTATCGGTCAGTTCCCCATATCATGTGACTGATGGCGCAACCACACCTGAATACTGTGTTCACCTGCTCTTTGGCCAGATCTCCCATTACTGGATAACTATTATAGATAACAACTATCTATGATGATAAGGCACAATTTGGATTATCTATATATATAAAAATGAATGTATGTCTGTTTGTCCTTTATGCCTGACCAAACCACTCATTGGATCGCCATGAAACTTTGGGAAGTTATTTAGTATAGTACTGGGAAGGTTTCTAGCAAATAAAATTTTTGAAATAACTTTTCGCCTAGAAATAATCAAGATAAATATTCTAATTTATCTGTTATAATTCAACAATCTGCTCTAAATATTATCATGATGATACGATGATTTTGTAATGTAGAAAATTAGGAAAGACAAAATTCAGGATGACACGGCAATTTATTTGAGACAAGAATAATGATACAATTCAAAGGCAAGATACTATTCCTTTAACTTCCAATTACCGAGGGAACCAATTAATATTGATTTTATTCAACTTATCGAGTATTTTTCAAGGGACCGGGAAAAAATGTTCACTTTATTGAGAGATTCGTTAAACAAACCTTTACTCGGGTAAAACCCGGGCCATACAAGAATAATGATACAATTCCAAGGCAAGATACTATTCCTTTAACTTCCAATTACCGAGGGAACCAATTAATATTGATTTTATTCAACTTATCGAGTATTTTTCAAGGGACCGGGAAAAAATGTCCCACTTTATCGAGAGATTCGTTAAACAAACCTTTACTCAGGTAAAACCCGGGCGAAGCCGGGTACATCCATACAAGAATAATGATACAATTCCAAGGCAAGATACTATTCCTTTAACTTCCAATTACCGAGGGAACCAATTAATATTGATTTTATTCAACTTATCGAGTATTTTTCAAGGGACCGGGAAAAAATGTTCACTTTATCGAGAGATTCGTTAGACAAACTTTTACTCGGGTAAAACCCGGGCGAAGCCGGATACGTCCGCTAGTAGATTATAATAAAAGAAAATAAGACCTACTCCAAAAAAAATGTCAAAAGTGGGATTCGAACCCACACCTACAAGAGTAGACTGCCACCTGAACGCAGCGCCTTAGACCGCTTGGCCATCCTTACATTATTTTCTTTTATTATAATCTATAATCCAAATTGGATTAGGTCTTATTTTTTTATTATAAGTATCTATGATTAGTTTTATATCTCACAAAAATATACAAGCTGGTGTTGCGCCCCCTTTTTTACAACCATAAATAAATTGCATTGTTTCAACACCTTTTAAAAAAGGGTGAGATGCCTCATTTGTTACTTATTTAAGTTTTTGTGGTGGTAAAGATTTAGTGATAGAGTTTACATTAGGTGACATAGTAAGAGTGCAAAAAAAAAAAGACACCACTATCTTCAGCTACAGGAGTCATATGAGACTCCGAATACACACATCATTAAAAGATTACGATTTTAATATTAAAAAATAAAAATACACCTATCCCCCGATTTACACGGTACTTGTTTTACACATTTTCACTTTTACACGGTTTTCCAAATAAGTTTGTTTTTTTTGTTTTTATCGCACTATACTAAATGCTACTGTGATTTAACACATGCGCTGTGTACACATCTCATGAGGAATCCCGAGCTTATGTGCTGACTACATATTTTAACCTGTCAATGCATTTTATTTTTATTTCTGTGTACACCTATCCCCCGATTTACACGTTTTTCTGAGGAACATATCTACCGTGTAAATCGGGGAATAGGTGTAATTATAAATAAAAGATAATTGGCTGAGGAAAGAGTTACTCTTCTCTCAGCGAATTGTCTTTATTTATAAATTTACCTAAGCGAAATTTACTGATGATATTAACAACAAAAAGAATGCTTGAAAGTTATATATATATATATTTAAATAGTACAAATGTGAAATTTTCTTCAGATAAGGTCATAAATTAAAAAAGAAAAAAGGGCATCTCCTTATCGGGCAACTGAAAGTTGCTGATGGCTTGCGCCATCTATTGGAATAGATATCAACTATTCGTTGATTTTTGATTATTCCAGAATTGGCCAAATATTTAAATGTAGATGGAAATTTTTTTTGCCCGGAGGATATTGATGTATAAAAGCAAAGCTTTAAAGGAATAACACTTACAGCAATTAACGCCACACACCCAATATTAATAAAATCAAATGCAAAGTCAATAAATTTATCAACCAAACTCTTTGATACAATAGTGAGAGCTGTCCTGATGTATGCCGCTCCATTGTGGGCAACAGAGCATAAAGACTTATTGGATAGTATACAAGACATATTTATCCGTAGGTTCCTGAATCTGCCCAGATACACTCCAGGCTACATAATCAGATTAGAAACCGGTCGTATCTCATTGAGTGTAACAGCTTTAAAATTAACCCTGAAGTATTGGCTGTGGGTGTTGAATATGAGCAGTGACAGATTGCCGCGTATATGTTTTAATAGAACACGGGAACTGTCTAATGCTTCGGGCACACCCATCGGTTTCATTAAAAAGCTCACCAATCTGCTTAACAATAATGGATCCCCTGCACTTGTTTCCTGTGATGATCCTGAAACGCTGAGGAGCGCGATTACAGGGCTCTTAAAAACAGCGGCAGACCAATCTATACAAAACGACCTTACAAGAATGGATAAATCTAAGCTATACTCTCACTACAAAGACATTCACATATCTTTCATGACGGAGGGATACCTTTTAGGGGATTTTCCTTTCCCGGTTGTAAGACTACTCGCACAAGTTAGAATACTTTCAAGTTTTTTTAGAGAAAACCACACCAAGATGCTCTGCGGTGAGGACCCGATTTGTACCTTCTGTAATTCAAAACTAAAAAATGAAATCACTCACTATATTTTTGATTGCTATGCTCTGAAAGAAGAACCCTTATGCTCAAAACTGGGCAACTCTGTGCTTCACTTCCATCAATAATTGACAATATGACCCAGAATAAGTATATTGCTACAGCGTTTTATGGTTTCCACAAGTCCGTATCTCAGAAGAAGGCCAAGTGACACTCACTCCTCACTTTCTTACTGCTACTCTTTTTGTGTTGTTTTCCTTGATTCACTCTTTCTCTTTCTTGTTTTTTTTTTCTTTTTCTTCTGTATATATCATTATTTCCTTTGTCTCACTGCTTTGTTCTTATGCATACCTCTGGTTAATCCTGTATAGGGTCAGTGACCCTGAATAAAGGCTTTTTGTTGTTGTTGTTGTTGTATAAAAGCAAAGGTTGCTCCTCCTGCCAAAATAAATGTCAAAACTAGACACCATTTATTTTGACGGGAGCGGTGACCTTTGTTTCTTTTAAAGATCAATTTCCTCCTGCTAAAAAAAATAAATTTCCATATATAGATATGGCCCAGCCACTTTGCCAGCTAGACACTTCTTTGCCGGATTGTGAACATCCCATTAGATCCCTTGTGGATTTCATAGAATAAAGTCCATCCTGGGGTGAAGATGGCCATTAGCCCGAAACCATGGTCTCCAGTTGGATGCTTTTCAGTTTGTCAAAGCTGGTGTTGTGGCAAAGGTCAAAACATGGCATATAGTTTTGCCATTTAT